>APFE031111892.1:0-16811 GCA_000404065.3 Pinus taeda | reverse complement strand
GGCTATAAATTCATCTGTTTGGTCCCCAAGCTAGCATCTCAATCCCCTTCAGTTGTTTACACCATCTAGCTGAGAGAGCATAGCTTGGAAGTGCCTTCAGATTTTCTGTGATTTTTCTTTTCTTGCTTGGATTGTAGCTGGAGTGTTGTTTCAGTGAAGAAGCAAGTGGACTGTGGTTTGCAGCAAGAGCGTTATCAATGGCTGGAGGTAATCCTGGGCATTGAAGTTTAATTTTAGATTCTTTAAAGTATTCAGATTCAGATTCTGCATATAGAATTGCTTTAAATATCTTACATTTTAATCCTTTACTTTTTCTTTTTTCTTTTTTTTTTTCTTTCTCATTTATTGGATACAAATTAAAATTAAATCACACAAATTCAAATTATATTTTATGATACTTTCTATTATCTAATAAACTATATATCAAATTAGATTAAAATAATAATGAGTATTCTCATTATTTTATATAACTATGCTAAAGATGAACCACACTTTTTAAAAAGTCAACAGTATACCACTTATTCATGAAACAAAATATTTCCTTATACCACCACTTGTCATGAAACAATGAGCCCCAGTGATCCCTAGATCCTCCACCCCTTTCTCGGTGTTTTTATATTATATTAGTTTTAATTTTTATATTAAAATAGATTTTAAATTATTATTATTAATATTAATATTGCCCAAAAGGTGTAAGGTAAGGGCAATAAAATTGTTAGATTGAAAAAATTGTATTTAATTTTCATAATCAACCAACTAATCATTAATATATTAAATTAAGTTTTTTTAGTGTTCTTTACTTTTTTTTTAATTATATATGTATATAGACATGGATTGGTAAAGTTGATATGTTTTATAATATCTACAAGTAAGAAGAGTGGTTTTGTGATGTCTATAAGCAAGAAAAGTTTTAAGAAATATCTAGGTATACAGAAAGAGACCATGTAAAAATATTCAAGAAACCAAATTAACACCTCTTGTTTAAATCTCTATATTGGAGATTGAATGTCAAGTCCACAAAATTTCCATCTTCTATCACTACCCCTCTTTGAAACATACCTTATGTGATATATATTGTATTGGTCCAAAACATAAATGGCTACAAATCCTATAAGGCTAAAGCGCAAACTATTAATGTCATTTTGTATCTTGATGACTCCTAAAATGCTAAAAATCACTTAACTCTTACAATACAATACACTAACATATAGTAATTCGGGTTTTTGACCTAAAACTCATCAACAAATTCAACCCCTTCTTCCAGTATTGCATCCACTTCTGCAGTCTCCCAACCAACGTTATTGGATGAAATTTCAGCATGCATTATACGAGAATGGAGCAAAATATCCAAAAGCATGAACTTGATTTGGTTGTTTTTTCCCTAGCTTGTCATTGTGACATCATAAATGCCCAAATTACAAAGTTGTAAGAAAAAACTAGAACAAAATAATGGTTCGATTACTGAAAAGATGAAGGAACAGAAGAAGACCCTATGGACCATGGAAATTGAATACCATCGCATGCGGTTGGAAGTGGAAAAATCAAAATGGTTACTTTTTTTTCCCAAGAAGGGGAAGATGATGCAAGAACATCCAATTAGAGAAAAAAATTAGAGCAGTTAGAGTGCATGTAGAATTGAAATTTAATAAGGAAGAATTGAGGGACTTTATACTTTTGTTTTGAAAATAGATAAAAGTTGCATATTTCAGCAATATTGGGGACAAAATAAATTGATCATTCCTTCTATTTCTGGATATATTGTTGTACATTTGGTTGTTTCGTTGGATAGCCCTTGATTCAACATCCCATATAACAATAGTGTAGATTGTTTCTTTGCATCAAATTAAAATTAAATAAGAAGCAACCTTACCTGTGCATGTGACCTAGCCTGCATAATTCTTTCAACAACCAAATCAATCTCTCCCTATCTTTCAAGGAACCATGGAATGTGTACACAACAGAGAAGGTCTAAAACGAATGTTGAAATGGTTCTACAATGTCAACCCTTAAAAAAGGAAAACAACACTGCACCGAAACTACATAAGATTATGGTGCCCATGCCCACTACTCTATCTAATGGCCAATAGGTAGTTAGTTTATTCTAACAAGTTATCCTTCAAGACTTGTAGATCTTTAAACATTTTCTTATTATAAAAAAAATTGGTAAACATTAACATTAAAAAGTAGTAACTGCATTTGCATTAATGAAACTCAATAACAATTCCATGATCTAGGGGCACTATAGATTTTATTTTTTTCAATTATGGTTGTTTATTGGCATAGATCTGTAGTTTGCATTTGTTTTCTTTTGCCTCAATATTTCCACATAGCCACGGAACTAGATTTTTCAAAATCAAACCTAGAAAAATTGGCTTGGTTATATTGGCTCTTTTGTTAACCATGTGGTCACACATACCATGATGATGTTTCCTTGTTTTCTCCAAAGTTAGAGAGTTGTGTCATATTTCAACATTACTTTTCAATTATGACTGAAAAACCACCTCTCTTTGTGATAAAAATGCTCCCTGATGCATTCGTTGTTTTTTTCTTTAACCTCTCATTAACTATTCTTTTTGTTTTTTGTATCTCAACATTTTGTGCTTTCAAATAATTTATCCAAGGTTAATGTTCTTAGTAAAGTCAGGAAATCTGTTTTTTAAATTTTAACTAAAATGATTTCCAAAGTTTTTTGCAACATCCAAAGCATTTTCAGCCATCAAGGAGAATATTATTCCAGGAAACTAGGATAATTAAAAATGAAACATGTATTCCAGATTGACCGAAAAAACATTCATGTATTCAAGATTGATGGAAAATATTTTTGGGGGTTTATAGTTCTAAGCAATATAACGTGTCAAATGTATTTGATAAAATTTCATCCAGATCAATCCAATAAGTTATAGAAAACAAACCAACAATTGATTGTGTTCATCATCAAAAAAAAATTAACTTATTAAACAATCCCAGAAAATAGTTTTCCAAAGTTGTTATGCAAAAAAAGGACAATTCTATTCCTAGTGGCTTCCAATCTCAAGTTGAAAAAAAAATTCAGAAAATTTAAGGTAATTTTGTATATAAAGTGCGTAGCTTAAATTTGTAATTTTCACATACATATTTCATTCTTTCTCCTTGCAATAACTTAACTAAATATAGAAGTGATATTCTAGATGGGTATTGCCCACTAAAGCTATACAACAATGTCCTCTCGTGTAGTAATAAAAAAAATGGGAAAACTTGTTTCTTCTCCTAAAACCCTGGTAAAGAACATAACAAAAGTACCAGTGAGATGTTTCATAATGGCCATTATTTGATGTGAAGACATTTGTGGTAATGCGTTAAAATAAAACCTACAAAATCTCTAAGATCTAAATAACAAGTCTTGCTTTCTCAAAAACATCCATGAGTTACACATTAAACCCTCAGCAACAAAGTTAGGATCTTTCTTAGTTAACCGGACCACTTACTGATATTAGCTCTTCTAGACCATTTGTGATGATTGTCATCCAATTGAATAACCATTTGAGGTTAACATCGGTTATAAAAAGGCTTTTTGTTGTGTTGTCTAAAAATCATGCTACACAAAAAGTAAATACCGTAATGTAAGAAATCATGTAGGATTACCAATTTTTTCACTTTCAAGTGTGGAGATTAGCAATAAAAATAACTTTGATTATCAAAATGAGTTATTTCTTCCAAATAACTAATGTTGTCCCCTTGTTAAAACAAGGAGATCACGAGCTCACAATACTTGTTAAATCTATGTATCTGCATAAGTCACATTTGTTGAAATTTGGGGTAGCTATGGGATAAATTTCCCCATGAGAATCCCAATTTCCCCCAGGAAAATTCATCTTTCTCAAAAGAGAATTCAAATTGGACAAAAGAAATGTTATTATTTGATGTGTCAGTTTTACTTGGGCAAGTAATCATCAAAGCATGTGGAAAATATATTTAAAGCAAATTTGAATTTAAGTTTTCCCTCCATTTAAAAATCAGACCCATAATATTCAAGTCGGTTTGCCCCAAAGGTCGTGACCTTTTGCATATGGAAACAACTATAAATTGGAATGTATCCTTCTTCATTTTGGCACTGAAAATTCGGACATCTATATGGAATCTTTTGTGGCCTAGAAAGGGTATATTTTGCTACCTAGTATGGAATATAATGTGGCCTATAGTGGCACACGTATGCGACCTATTTTGTCCATCATTTGTGACCTAATAGAGGCTATCTCTACAACTTTATGGAGGCTTTCTCTGTGGCATAATGGACGCAATATATGTGGCATATTCTTTGTCTCTATTGTGGCCTATCCTTGTGGACCTAATGTGGCTACCTCTATCTTATTTGCGACCCATTCTCTATGGCATATATGGCCTATTCTATGTTGTTTCTGTGGGAAATCTTTATGGATATAATCTGGCCTATCTTAGTCTTGTTACCACTCAAACCAGCAGGGACCTAAAGTGGTTCCTAAGAGGTCAACTACTAAGCTAAGGGAAACTGTGGAGGCTTAGCCCACTATCACCGCAGCTAAGTATCCTTGCTCTTTACAGACTTTCACCGATGGGAGGAGTGTCAGTAGTGTAGGTATTCACTTCTAAAGTATATGTCAATGGATATGTGAGAAGTGACCCTGAAAACCCTTTCCCACGGATGGAGTGAACAATGGAGCTTGCTTTCTCTCTAAGTAAGGGACTTGGTCCACCAGGGATAAGGGGTGAGGATTGGAGGGTTGAGGGAGAAAGGATAGGCTTATGAACAAGTTTCTCAATCCTTATAATCCTTGGGAAACTTGGACTCCCAAATGGTCCTTGACATATAGTATTTATTGAGAAGTGGGACCACACAGGGCCAAGTGGACCTAACCCAGGTTCAGGGATAGAATGTAGCAACCAATGATGTTCCTATCCTCAACAGGGTGAAGGGAAAGGACCAAATAATAATACTTTCTTCAAAAGGTTGAATTGATCCTATTGTGGTCTAGCCTTGGGGATGCCTGGGAAAAATTCGATCCTAAAGATAGGGCTTGAGATTCCTAGAGATTCCACCATTAGAATTGCTTTAGATTTGGAGGATAGGGAGGGGAACCACCAGCACAGTAGCCTATTGGAGACGAAATTTTTTCCTTGGGTCAATTCCTGGGAAATTAATGCCCTGGGTGACCTAATGGGGCTAGACTTGGGGAAAAGGGGGGAAATGGTTAAAAGAGGGTTGAAATGCTCACCCTTTTTGAGGGATCAGTGCCTAGTTCACCTAGGGATATGGAGTCAAGGATAATGATGAGTGAGAACTTGGTTTCTTGATCAAGAAGGCCCAGAAATTCAACTTCATCCAATGTTGAGAGAAAGAAAAGAAAAGTGACCTTCAAGAATCTATACTTCAAAGAAAATGATGCAAGCTTCTCAAGATAAATAAATCTCTAGGACATTTCATTCATATAAAATTGACCGATACATTAAATTAGCTCAAATATGCTCAATTCCATATTTCGATAATGCAACAACTAGCCCTAATTTTAGCAGTATGCAACAACAAGAATAATGGCATCAAAATTTACTTGCAACATTATAGAGTATATCCAACCAGCATTTTGTTTTGTTAATAAAGCTCTAAGACAAGAGAAATATCCCAAATCCATATATCAAAATTCATCCATCTCCAAAAATATCCACCAAGGAAAAAGTGTGAAAATTCTCTATGATTAGAGAGATCCCAAGTCAAGTGATGATACAAATGAATTTATCTAACATCAATATTTAGCCTCCTAAGGAGTTTGAATTAACCTACAGGCCCCTAGTAATGTGCAAATAATAACCCTTAATGGTGACAAGCCCACCATACTAGCTCTTAATGTAAAAACAAGCCTCGCAAGGGACCAAATAATGATGTATGCATTTGGTAGGGCCCTCCAAAGGCTCAATAACATCCTGAAGTGCCATATTGAGGAATAAATTCCTCAAAATATGATGGACAAGGGGGTGACCCCTTGTTCTCCAAGTAATAGACCTAAGGTGCTCTCAGTGGGTATGAGGGCACATCAATGACCCCATGGGTCTCCATATGAATCGAAGATGTTTGTAGATCCTTTGCAATGGTCCAGGTGGTGGAATGAATGTTGCCATTACATTGCACAAGTGTTGGGACACCTACCAAGAGTGTGGGGCTCCTACAGGGGCCTGCTGGGCATAGTGTACCAATCATGTCATCATATTCCCAAAACTGGATCGCTAGTAGTCTCTGAACATCCATGAAGATCTGTGGAGTGTTTGTTGTTGTTGTGGAGGCCCATACTATGCACAACCTACATGTGCCAATGTGGACCTTTGGGGGTCAAGATCCCATATAGGGAAGCCAAACCCAAATCGAAACCACCTGCAATCATGCATAAGGTCTAATGTGTCCCCTAGGCTTCCAGTACAACCAGTCATTAAAATAATTGGGTAAAAGAGCTTACAAATCATGGATAAAAAAGTGGTCACTTCATAACGAGATGCCCTTTCGTATTGGGATTTGGTGTGTGCTAGTGTCTCCAAGCTCCAAAGGGGGTTATCCAAGTACCTTATTAGGTGGTTCCAGCCCTTAAAGGGGATATTATGTCCAAGGTAGATCCTTCTAATGGGGGTGGAAAGTGACAAATAGGTGAGATGGAATAGGGAATGAGAGGGGCGGCCCTCGGCCACATAATGGGGCACAGGGGTAGCTAGATAAGGGGAATCCCACACATGGGTATATAATGTATAGGAGGGAGAAGTTGTGGTACATGAGGTGCCTCAGCCTTGATTTTTCCACCCTTCTTTATATGCCTTTTTCATTTTATGAATTTTCTTTAATTAACTACTATGGGCTGAAAAGACAAGAACATGATGTGTATAATATAGAAGTGATTACCCCTTTTGAGGTAGGGCGGTTCATTTTCCTCTAGGGGTTGGGACAATCATGGGTTCTTGAACAATAGAGGAGGCTCATCTAGGGCCTATGGAACCAAGGTGATGGCCAATTATTGGGGTAGAGCTCATGTAATGGATTTTACCCACGTGCTAATTACTTTTGTCCCAACCATCTTTTTCATTTTATGGTACAATTTCCTATTAAATGTGATCAATTATGCTTTTCACTTTTTTTTTAATTGTTTCAACCTCTGGGGCATCATTCTAGGTGTGGGCAAGGGGATAGGGAGGTTAGCCCTTTGTGGACCTAGAGTGGGAATTTGGACCCAGGTGGGAGAAAATATGAATGGGGGTATAGTGAGTGGAAAGGGAGTAATATGTGTGGGTAAAGGAGCGGACCATCCACCCAAAGTCAGGGTTTCCCAAGTAGTACCACCCTAGAATCGAATGGTCAATAAAGGAGATCCCACGGGACTAAGACCTAAGGGTAACAACCAAAATAGATCAAGGGGACAGGAGCACAAACCAAGCCCACTCTTTCTGCCAAATCCCCCATCAATCCATACCCAAAAGTATCCATGATAAGTAAACCCAATACTCAATTACAAAATGACAAGAAATACCTTTATATTTGGGAGTCCCACCTTCAAACATACGATCAATACAGGTGGGTGAGGGACCACATGGTTGGCTCAGGTGGTAGAGAAATGGCACAACGAGCTAGTAGGAGGCATCAAGGGGTTGTTGGATACCGGCTGAGGCTCATCACAGAGAAAAAATTCTCCTGGGGATATCACCCACAAAGTGGTGGGTAACATCTGGCTCCATTTAGGACATGATCACTCGAAGAAATGGAAAAGGCTGCTCAAACGGGAGGTCACGAGAACTCCAGCAATCTCTTGGTCATGTAGACCTGTTATATGCACATATCAATGGACAAAGCCACAGGGCAGCATGCTTTTCACGGTGTCTTGTGATCACCCATGCTTAATGTTAGCCCATAAACCACCAAGAAATAATATTATATATATATATATATATATATATATATATATATATATATATATATATATATATATATTATTATATATATATATTATATATATATATATTATATATATGTATGTATATGTATGTATGTATATGTATTAAATGAAATCTAATCTATCATGAGAAACATCATATGTGGTTAGTTCTGATGCAAAAATTATCATGCAATGGATCCTACGCTAAGATGCATATGATAATGCTAATGCTAAGTGTAATTATAAATCTATTGCAACCAACATATCATCGTATCAATATACATATGCCTACTAGTATGATTATTCATGAAACAAAACCCAAAGCGAATGCGGACATAATCAAATGGAGGGTGAAGTGGGTGGGAGGTGGGAAAACATCTCCATTCGAGGTAAAAGGAATCCCTAGGAGAAGGAGAATAGGTCAATCCAAAAGTGTGGGGGTTTCCATCTAAGTACACAATGGTGGAATAAAATATCACTCTCAAGAACTACCTATCACAATCATTACTTACAATCTTATGCTTTGTAGATGCCACAAGGTCATGATGAGGGGGGAACGAAGGGTGAGGGAAGGGAGGAGTGCAACAAATAGGTTTCTCATGGTGATGGTCACATTAGATAGGGAGGTTGTGGGGTGATCATAATCCTGAGGGTGTGTAAAATGAGATAAAGTATATTCAATGAGGGGTTCTTCCTTGACATCATGCTCATAAGGGGGAAAGGGCTCATGGTCACTCGGGATCATTTGAAAAGGGGTGAGGGAATCACAAGTGGAATACTTGAAGTGATGAATAAGAGGATAAGGGGAGGGTGGAGTATTATGTTCAACGAGTTTTCCCTCCTCAAGATCATCCTTTTCATGTAAGGGAAAGTAATGATTCTTCTTCTCAAGGGTATCAATGGATATGTCATCATAAATAATGCCTGAGAGAAAGGGGAGAACACTTTCAACCTCATCTTCCTTGCCGGTGTCATAAATGGGATGAAAATCAAATTGAGGACCAAAAATTTCCCATTTAACTTTTCCAATGTTGAAGTAATCTTCAATGTCAACTTTCAAGGGGCTAATGGGATCACCTTCCTCAAGGTTCTCAAAAGGATATTCATCAAGAGTAATATCCTTGAGAAATGTAAGGTTAGACTCAACTTAACTTTCCATGGGTTCATCCTTCCCAACATATGTGTTCTCTAAATCATCATTTTCATCATGTGGACCCAAGGAGGACTCATCTTCACATTCATTACTTAGATTATTAAGGTCTTGATGATTCTCGATGAAGGCTTCCTCTTGAATGCTCAATGTGGGGCATGCTTGAAAATGTGTAAGCAAGTCATGAAGGAACTCCTCAATAGATGAGATGCTCCTAGGTTCGTGATTTTGCAACCATGAGTTATGACCATAGAGGGAACTAAAGAATAACAACATAAGGAAATCTTGGTGGACCATTTTCTCCTTTGAATTATGCGCATTAATTTTTTCCACGTGGTCAATTGCGAAGCTTGGGTCACCATCAAATACGGGCATCCCACGTAGCATCCTTCTCGCAACATGATTAGGATGTCTAAGGATGTTAGTAATGCCCAAAGGAGGAAATTTATGAAAGAAGGACAACTTATTTGAGGTATACATGAAACATATGTAGTAGTTGCCATGGTGAAATTAAATATGCCTACTACGACCTACAAGCATTGACCTTAAAGTTCAATGAAGAACTAGGGCATCATTCTTCCAATGGAGTTGCCAATAATGATATGTCAATATGTCGTACGAGGAACAAAACACACATCTCATGTCCCTGGCAATAGCACCAGAAATGTTACCACTCAACCCAGCAGGGGACCTAAAGGGGTTCCTAAGAGGGCAATTGTGGAGGCTTAGCCCACTATCGCCACAGTTAAGTCTCCCTGCACTCTACGGACTTTCACCGATGGGAGGATTCCCGGTAGTGTAGGGATTCACTCGTAAAGTATATGTCAATGGATAGGTGAGAGGTGACCCTGAAAACCGTTTCTCAAGGATGGAGTGAAGAATGGAGCTTGCTTGATCTTTAAGCAAGGGACTTTGTCCACCAAGGATAAGGGGTGAGGATTGGAGGGTTGAGGGAGAAAGGATAGGCTTATGAACAAATTTCTCAATCCCTATAATCCTTAGGAAACTTGGATTCCCAAATGATCCTTGACAAATAGTCTTTATTGAGAAGTGGGAACACACAGGGCCAAGTGGACCCAGCCCAGGTTCGGGGATGGAATGTAGCAACCAATGATGTTCTTATCCTAGACAAGGTGAAGGGAAAGGACCAAACAAGAATGCTTTCTTCAAAAGGTTGAATTTATCCTATTGAGGTCTAGCCCTCAGGATGCCTAGGCACAAAAATTACAAAAAGGAAGCACGCTCGTCCTCCATGAACAACTAAAGATTTTTGCTTTGAAGCATGAGATCAACTGTGTCCAAGTCAAAATCAGAAGCATATCCCAATTTAATCATGTCACATAGTCCCCCAACCAAATTTATAAATTTCACTAGCAGACCATGTGAGATTAGCTCAGCAAAACTAGTGGTGGTTGAAGAATATATCTATTGTTGGTCATCATAATTGTATTTGAGTCATGATGTAATGTGTTTATCAAAAGATAGAAAAATAAATTTTATTACTAAATAAATTGACTTATCAAAGAATGGGTTTCATGCTTGGGTCAATTGTTTATAGGTCAAAGCCTCCATTGCAGGGTTCTAGGGTTTATGTCAAGTGTCTTTGTCCATATCATAATGTAAATAACCATTATTGGGATTTATTTGTCAAGAAAGAAATTTATTTTATTGTAAAATAGGTCTTATAGGCCTCCTCCACTAAGTCAGCCTCAACAAGGGAATTCGACCTCACAAACTTGTTATATATTGGAGCAACTCGACTTCATTTGGAAGACACACTCAACAAGTTCGAAATGCAATAGATGGAAACAGAAAAAGTGTTAAATTCAAGAAGGAATAAGGAAAGGGATAGCGAAGGAGAAGAAGGTCATTATCTAGCTAAGAAAATTGAAATTATCTCTCTTGTTTCACACATGCAAAGTATCTGGGTTGCAAGAAAGAGCGAAGTTGTAGCCTTGAAGTTGGGCCAAAATTTTGTAGCTGGAGGTCGAAGTTTTGTAGCTAGAAATTTGAAATTTTGGGGTATCATTGGGTTGAATCTGCTAGATAAAAAGAGACTACTAAATCATCTTAGAAGGCTGACTTGGTGGAGGAGGAAGGTATTTTGGTCTATGGTTTTTGTCCATCTCATTTTGAATTTATTGAAGGAAGGGTTCTGACTAATTTTTCCCCTATACATGGTTTTTAGCCCTGGTTGAGTGCATACTTCTAATGTCCCCAATCTTCATATTTTTGCTTTGATGATTGCTTGATGAGAAGAAGATAAACAAATAACATAAAGAAGTTAATAAGAACATAATAATATCACAAGTAATTATCAACATAAGAAAATATTTTCGCCTTTCCAATTTTCTAACAGTGGTGAACAACATATTTGCCTTTTGATTGTCACGACCAAGGGTGTGTACCAAAAGGCACTTGGGGTTTTTCTCCCATATTACCATAGTTTCTCTTTTAATATTTTTAATCTCATATGTGAATAAAGAGTATTCCATCTTGAGTAGATCATCCACTCCATAGACTAGGCAATCAATCTGAGCCTTGACAAGCTATTGTTTCCTGTTAGAAAACAATTTAAAGGAAGGTTTTGCAAGATATGCAAGAAGAATTCTAAACAACCCCATCCCTAACAACCCTTCCCCTAACTGAAGCTTCTGAAAATACATCCTTTGAGACATGCAAATCTCAGTTTTTTTAATAACTTGAGATATATTTTGAACCCCCATATGGTTATAAACTAAGAACAAAATGTCCAAAGGTATTTGAGGATGAGAAGGGCTTGGGTGCAAAGTAAATTTTTTAACTCCTTCAATTGCAAGTCGTTGACAAATGCTTAGCCTATGCTACTTACCTGAATATCTCCATTATTTGTGCAGACTGGGACTTTACAGTCAGTTCCAAGATATCATATCACTAGGGAAGTGGAGGAGCTCGACCAATTTTGTACAATGCGCTTCCAAACCAAACAACATTTTAATTTAGTTATTTCATGGTAGTCGTTCTCTAATAAATAATTCCGCAACCAATAGTAGTCCTTAATTCATGGATGGATAGGTACACCAAGAGAATTTGAAAAGAACTCGAGCAATTGATCATCGTACCAATCTTCCATGACCTTTAGCCTTAGTTTAAAAATCCCTTCTACATAATGAATTATACAAGATTTGCTCGACATCCATTTTCGTTCAGATGGAATCCAAATTGGCAACTCCATACTTCTATGAGGTTCCTGGTTTGAAGCCTAGAGATACTTATACAACCTGGTTATGACTTCAAAATTTGTATGCACTTGAATATGATGATCAACTATAATGTGACATCCTTCTCCAACCTTCATGATCACTCCCACTTGCTCAAGAACACCTTTGAAATCATGAATGGATTTTCCATAGAACACCTTGTCAATACAAGGAACATCATCTTTTACTAGGGGGAGAACTCCACTCATAATCAATCAAAAAGGACCTAGCTGGAGATTCAAAACCCTTAAGTTTGTTAATCCATTTTCCTTCTGATACACTCTGTGTAAGAGAACAAGGAAACTACCAGTTCAAATACAAATACCTTAGCCACACCAAGGGATCTAGTGCATTCTCCTTGGCTAAGGGAGAGGAAGTAACAATAAAATAGACACTTGGAGGGATTATATGCAAAATATCTAATGGTAGAAGTTGTTGTTTAATGAACGAAACCATAAAATCTTGACTTGCACACATCAAATTCCTTGCACATGGAGGTAATGTAGCATAACCTTTAGAAAGAGCAACAAATCCTTGCCCGATCCACGTATTATTTCCTATTAGTTTATCCCACTTACTCACTAATGTAGAGAGTAGTAGATTCTTTACAACATCATGTTGTCTCACATTAACACGATAGGAACCTTTGATCAGAGGTCAAATAGATCTCCTGAATTAATGAACTTTTTCACACATGAAAAATGGTGAAAAAGTGCATCATTTACAACAAGCTTACTATTTATTGAAGCTAGTACGACCTCAAGGAGTTGTTTGGAGAAGCTTGAGATAGAAAGTTTTGAAATTTTAGGATACTTTTTTAGCCACTGAAGCAACTTATCGCCTTTGTTATCATCCAAATCTATTATGGCTTTGTGAGTAGATTCAGGCATAAAATAGTATTGGTCTACATTTTGAAGCTCTCCTAACCAATTTGACAGCCACGACATGTGTGACTACTTCTAAGAAAAAATATTCTTGTGCCCATTTCATCGTTTCATACACTTGCGAAAGTTGTGTGGTTGATAGGCTTTTTGAACTTCAAAAACAAAATATTTTGCAGGTGACTACCCAGTTTTGACTCCCATTTTTTAGCGATAAAACAAATAACTTCTGCATATAAATTTCCAGACAAACTTTTTAGCCAACCATATGATTTAATGTAGTCAACATACCAATATTTTGACACATATTGTAATGACCCACTTAAAGTTATTTGGAACATAGAAATATTAGCTTATTGTAATGACCCACTTCGAGTGATTTGGAACATAGAAATATTAGCATGCATACGAGATATGTATATGATAACTACATGTGCATGTATTACATGTATTAGACTAGCATTTATACTAGCTAATATTGGAAAATGTCTAAATTGAGGGTAATGAATTGATTATCGAAGTAAATTCGTTTCTCACCATAATATAATGAATATATCAAGTAGGGTACTTGATATGTATACCACTATTACATATATATAATTAATGCATTAATCCAAAAATAGATAAATAGAATGGATTATGAGTTAAATTTATTTAATTCATAATTTAATTTAATTAAGTAAATAAAGTAATTTATTTAACTTTTAAGTAAAGTGATTTATTTAAACTTATAAATAAAGTGATTTAATTAAATTATAAATTAAATTAAATAAGACAATATAGTTCATAAACTAAACACACAATTATAAGCAAAGCTCAATTACATTTGATAAATATAGCCGCCTTTAAACAAAGGAAAAAGGTGATTATGGAATGTAGGACCGACAACAAAAGAATGGGAGACAATGATAAGTTTTGACAGTGGATTTTTGGGGCATATAAGGGAGTTGAGGAGACCATGAGAAGGGGGGACAGAGACGAAGAGCACAGAAATTGTGGGAGAAGCAGAGACTGTGGAGAGAAATAGAGAGTCTTGAGAAATTATTATTTGGGTTTTGGGCATGAGGGCCAAAAGATCTATATTTCGAAGGCTTCTGGATCCGGGAACCAGTCAGGTTAATCCCAGATAGGCTGGGAGGAAACAATCGGTTTGGTAGCAGAAGCGAGAGCAACAACATAACAGAAACACCTTCAAAAGAGATTTTTCAGGTAAGTACTTGCAAATGAATTGTTAATTTTAGTTTCATTGGTTAAATTGTAAAATTAGGCATCATAATTTGGTGTTAATTATCGAATTTTAGTTTCTTTGGTTAAATTTCAAAAATTAGGGCTTTACATTATGGTATCAGAGCTTTAAACTCTGTTGGACATGACGAGTTTCTCTTTAATTATTTTGTGATTTTATCGGATTGTATTGCCTCCACTACTCATGAAAGTACCTTTAAAAATTTATAAATGTTTTAACAACTGTCTTTCAAAGTTTGTGGATCTTAGGGCCTCTCTTGAATCATCTTTGTGAGTTTCCAAGCTCATATTACATCCTCTCTAATGAAGTAACTCAACGTTATATATACCATTGATATGATCTGGTGTTAGATTCAACGATCAACATGGAGAACTAAATGAGCCCCCTAATAAATCATTCTGCGGTGTATTGGTAAAGGAAAAGAAGTATGTTTTGTGCAAAACTTCACGTTAGCTTACAATTCAATATTCACTACAAACTCATAAACGTTGAATGGTGTTGACCTCATGTTGTTGGATGAGTTTTATCTCGCCCTTGTAAACCATTCAATGTGGATTAATATTTTTGGCTAAAAAAAGTCACACACCCAGTTTTCGTTTACGAAGTTTGACAACAAATAGTTTACTTTTCTCATTAACCTCTGCAGAAAAAGCTTTTCTTAATATAAATCAGTTGTAGTTTTAATAATAAATCCTATGTCATAGAGCCTAGGTCAGATTGTTTTTCTCTTGTGAGGGGAGGTTTTTTAATTGGTTTCCATAACAAAGTCCATGTAGTTCGTTTATTTCAATTTTTTTTTTTTTTTACTTTACTATTGGATGTTCTAGGAAGATATTGTTCGAGGTTTTGAGAATGACCACCTTTTGGTACTTCACTATGCAGATGTTCTCTTCGAAGAATCCATCAATCTCTGCATTAGATGTCAAATCAGTTCTCTAAGGGCAAAAACCTTGTTAGTACATCTTGCAAGTAAAATAATAATAATAAAATTTTACAAACTAATTTTGTTGTATTTCAATTACTTATCTGTTAGTCCCAGATTAAAGAGTAGTAAACCCAAAATTATATGCCAATCTAAATAAAATCGCTAGGTAAATTTTGCAAGTAACAAATCACTAAGGTAAAATCTTTTCAAGGTGACAATGTTGATTTAAATTGTTGACCTAACATAAGGTGGCGATGTTGGGTTAATGCGTTCACATGACCGACTAAGTGTGTGATTCCCTCACTAGTAACACACATTTTCATACTAGTGAAAAGACAATCCACGCTAAATAAAAGACGAAATGATTAGGCTAAAGAATCATTGAGTTCAAATGCGCAGTCACATGGATGATCGTATTTCAATTTGAGCTTGGTCTTTTTTTTTAACTAGGGAAAACTGTAACAACCCCTAGTTGATTTTCAATGTAAACATATGAGGCAAAGGTCATGGGACACGTATTCTAAGTTGAATGGTGGGAAAAACATCCTAGTGGGTGTCACTTTTAGTTTATTATGGCTATGGAAATTGGCAAAGGCATTAGCAAAGCCAAAGTGACAATAATTGGCATTTAATTTATGAAATAAAGGAAAATAGGAGAAAAGGGAGATAAAGGGTCACAAATTTGCATGAGAACAAAATTGAAGGAAAATGAAGAAAATAGAGTCCTCAATGATAAAAAAGCTTATGAGGATCAATTCACAGACTTTTTTTTCAATTCATTTTCGGAGCTTTATTCTATTCTCTCATTCTCTCACATTTAGAGCATTATTGGAGCACTCTAGTATTCACTTGGATTTGGAGAAAGAAGGAAAAGGAAAACTTGAAAGTGTAAGGGAACAGTTGGATTAGCAGCTACAATTGGATTACTTTGCAGGTATCAAGTTGCATGTATTATTTTCTTACTAATTTTGGCTTGCATGGTATATGCATGTCGTTTCTTGGTTATGTGTTGTCATTGACATGGAGATTTGTCTGGATTGACAATGGTTTTAGTCTTTCCTTGCCATTTCCTGGATAGTCATGGTATTGTCGGTTTTTCCACTTGTTGTTTTATGATTTGTGCTTAGGTTCCTTATTGATGTGGCTTGAGTTACTATTTCCTAGAGCCATTGGTTGGGACAAACACTCTGGAAACCCTAGAACAACTTGGGTTGAGTTACTAGTCCTAGAGCCTAGGTTGGGACAAACACTTTAGATCCCTTGGTGGGTTGAGTTACTTGTCCCTGGAGCTGGGTTGAACAAATGCTTTGGAGCCCTAGAAGGTTATGGGTTGAGTTATTAGTTCCTAGAGCCGCAATTGGAACAAGCACTCTAGAGCCCTAGAAAACTTGGGTAGAGACCAATCTGGTTGGGTTTAGTGATGTTCGACCGTGAGGTGGAATCATTGGTTGAGG
>APFE031111891.1:29678-48789 GCA_000404065.3 Pinus taeda | reverse complement strand
ACCTTATGCCTTAGATGACCTTGTAAGAATCCCAAGTCTTAGGAGGATTAGGGCAAGACACCCAAAAGGAGCTAGGGGGGTCTTGGATAGGAAAAAAGTTGACTCTGAAGAAAACATAGGAATGGAAACTAAGGAAGTGATTCATGGTAAATAACGACTCATATATAGGCTTCTTAAAGTAGATAAAACTCTTGTCGTGTTTACCCCGTGAAGCTTATGTCTATAGACCTAGGGGGAAGCCAAAAACTTGACTCTCAATCAGATGTTATATTATAATAATTCATATGTGTTGTTCATACAAAAAAATATGGGCATGGGTAGACTTGAAAAAATTATTGGTGGGTTGGGATTTTCTTACATTAGATGTGAACGGGTCTTCAAGAGGAATTATCACCAACTCGTCTTTGAAACTTCCTTTAATCAACTCTTTTGTTTTATTTTTAGGACTCTCTATAGAGGTTTGGTGTAAGAGTTTTTTGTTTACTTTGACTTTGTTGAATGTCTATGGCCTCTAAGATGATAAATGAGTTTTTTGGTTTAGGTTATTCTTGGCATAGTGGGTGAAGACAAAAATTCTAATCATTGGTGGAGACTTTAACCTTACACTTAATAGAGGGGAGGTTTATGGTTCAACCACTCACCATAAAAGGTTGCTCGATTTTTTTCTTGATCACTATGAGACAATTAGATGGGTAGACATAAAGCCACTAGAATTGAAGCACACATGGAAAAATGACAAAGCTAGGATGGTCAGGTTCACTGAGTGCTTTGGATAGATTTCTAGTAAATCTTGATTTTTAGGACAAGTTAACAAGTTTCAGGTGATGGGTGGATACCTTGCGGTGCTATGATAACTTTTCAATTTTCCTAGAACTAGGTATGGAAGACGAAAATTTGAAGGATCCATTTAAGTACAATCCCTAGTGTTAAAAAAAAGGTGAATTCCAGGAGATAGTGAAGTCTTCTTGGAAATCCATTGATGTGCATTCTGAGGATTCAACTTGCATATAATTGACAAGCTCATTAAGGTTGGTAAAAACAAATTGTTGCCTTGGGTAGCATAAAGGTTCAAGACCCAAGAGGGACATTTCAAGATAGTGGAACATAGTCTGTAAGTATTATATAAGGATAATTTTGTTGGTTTTCTTGATTAATAGGTTTTATGGAAAACCAACAACTTCTTATTTTAGAAAAATAAGCTCTTCTGGGACAAGGATAAGGGTTCCCACATTAAAAGTAGAGCCACATGGATGCCTTCGAGAGACTAGAACACTAATATTTTCGATAAATTCACAAACTTAGGAAGAACCAAAACATTATATGATAATTGAAGGACCTAGAGGGGAACAAAGTTAGAGGATTGAAGGGACTAGTAGCTCTAGGTGTTCACACTTCCTAGACATCTTCAAGGAATATGAGAGGGCCAATACCAATGAAATTTTAAAGGCGACCAGTTTTTTCCCTAGAATGAAAGAAGAAGTGGAAAATGAGAACATTTTCTTATTAGTTACAATGGAGGAGTTGTCGAGGGTACTCTAGTGCTTTCAAAAGGACAAGTGTCTTAGTCTAGATGGGTGGCTTATTGAATTTTATTTGGATTTCTTTGAATTGATGGGGAGAACCTTTTATTATTTTTGGATGTATTGGTTGATAGGTAAGGTCCTTAGAAGTCTTAGCCTGACCTAAATTCACTTAATAATAAATTAGACCATCCAAAATAGCTAGATGGCTATAGGTCAATACCCTTATGTAAATGTGTGTATAATATCGTGTCTAAATTTAGTGTGATGAAGTTATTGTTGGTTTTCATATATGAGTTATAGATTCAATCCCTTCCACATTTATTGTCAATCTGGGTTTTGTTAATTGTTTAAAGATTATCGTGAAAAGTTTTGTAATTTTCTGTTTTGATAATGAGAATGAGCATTTCCTTGATCCAGCACTGATTTCACTCAGAGGGCTAAATCTCTTGGGTTAGGGCCCAACCCTAATAGCAAAGGATCCTCTTCTTGTATTTATATGCTTAGATTGATTTCATATATTAATGGTTGAATTGTCTTTAGAATTATTTCATTGTAAGTAGTGTAGATCTGCTTAGTTGCTTATTAGTTTGCTTCCATTTGTGCTTTACTTTAATAGTAGTTTAGAAGAGATAAAGGAACATCAAAAAGCTATCAATAGGTGGTTTTGGCCTCACTCCTTATAGAAATTTACCGTAGATTAAATTGATTATGCAATGTACTAAAGAAAAATACTTAATCTACTTCTACAATCAAACTTGCGGAAGCTTAATCGATTTTGAGCAAGATCAAACAAAACACGTATAACAAAGAAGAAGATTCAATCACACATGAAACACAGAAGAATACTCTGGGGAAAGCCTCAGCTAAAAATATCACTATCTGTATTATCATACAGGTGGAAATATGTTTAGATTACACAAAGCTTCAGCTCACAAGCCATCCAGCTCTCAGCACAATCCCTTTGCTACTCATAGATAGTCAAAGGCTTCTCACAAACCTTCTCCTCTGCCCTCCAAGCCTCCTATTTCCTTGTGTAGTTTCTCCTAAGGTCTAATGCTGCCACCTGTGTGAATTTACCTCTCACACAACACATTAAACTCAAAAGTAACTGCACAGTCCTGAAGGAGATAATTCCTTCTACATGGATGAGTTTCCTTTATAGGAAAATTCCTCCAACTGATAGTACAATGTCCCTTCCTCTAATCTCAACTGGGTCTCTGACTGAACTGACTTGCATGAGTTATTTATGAGAGAATATTCAGTTATCTGAAGTGCAGTAGTTACATGCATGCATGCATTAACTAACTGAACTCACAATCAGTTCCACAAACTGTTGGAACTAATCTAATTGGACTTAACTCTATTAATTGAGCTAACTAATTACAAATCATCCTGATCTCCTTAATTAAGGGATAACTTCCTCAATCAAAGGGATAACTCTTGCATGTCTTCACAAAGACTTCATGTTTGATTTTCTCCAACTAATTAACTTAAGATGAATTAATTAATTATTTTTCAAACAGCTTTTGAGACCAAATTTGAATTTTAATTCTCAATTTTAATTCAGGGACTAATTAAAATTGGAATCAATCCTGAAATGCTATTTATAGCAATGTTATTTTTAGCATTTCTATTTTATCATTCCTTGTTGCTATTTCCAACACTGGTATCTGAGATGCTATTTATAGCGATGCTATTTATAACATTTCTATTTTTAGCATTTCTTGTTGCTATTTTCAACACTCCTTCCTTCAAGGATCATGGTTTGAGGAAAGAACTCCTATGCATCCCAAAAAAGATAGAATTCTAGTTTCTCATGGAATTTAGAGTTGTTTTGTACTTAGGCCAACATTTGATCAGTTTGCAAGAGTAGGATTTAGTTATCATTTCTTCTATCGTCAGTATTACATTATATCTCATCCATGTTCCATCTTATTCTGCAAGTTTTCCTCATGCATGAAGTAGGGAGTTAGACCATGAAATTATGTTTTCCTAGATCATTGAAATTCTTCTTGTTTACATGATTTTTGGGTAAATGTTAATGTTTGATGCAACACAGGTGTTTCAGAAGTAAAGAGAGATTTCATAGTCAACAACCTCATTATAACTTCATCCATCCATGATCATTCTTTGCTTTCACTAAAACCCTCACCAATTTCGTCATTACACAAGTAAACTTCTCCAATCTTGTTGAGCAAATCCAACCATCTCCCAACCTTAGTTTTGAGTTCTGAAGTGGTTCTCAGCACTCCCTTGCCTCATTCCATCCACCAACCACCTTCCCTAAACCTTCCATCACCTTCAGCACCCATCCTTTTGCTCTCGGTTGTATCCTGTAGAAATACAGAGGATCTTGTAGGTTTTCAGGATATCTTGTAGAACGCATTAGGACATATTGTAGGTTTTCCTGTAGTGACCTGTTTTGAGGCTGAATTGAGGGAAGGGCCTCTAGGAAGCTAGAAAATGTCACCTACTAGTTTCCCCAACCTTCTAACCATTCACCAGCATCCCTAAGCCACCTGCCACCTCACTAAAAGAGTTTAGATTACACACTTTCACATAAAAAAAGGACAAAAAGAAAAACAGATTTGTTTTAGTCATTTATATGCACAGTAGTAGAATGTTTGATGTTTTGAATTTTCATGCTTAGGACAGTAGGATTGCATACATGTTAACTTAGCATTCCTTAGCATAGCCTCTTAGCAGTTAGCTAGAAAATGGTGTGTTTTTAGAATTTGATTTTAGTCTTTTTCCTTACTGCAGTAAACAAGCTTTCTCTTAGAGTAGATTTCTCTTTCCCTCATTAGTAATCAAGCTTCTTCTGAATCCATAAAAGTCTAGATTGTAAAACCCTAGTGGTCTATCGCCAGCTGGGCAATGACAAAGAGCAGACCCATCACTTTTACTTGTGTATACAACACTGTCACCTCCAAGTTTGTACGAACCCCAGGTTGATAAAGTAAAGTTGGTGGCCCCAAGAGTTGCAGTACTCTTGCTTCGATACTAGTGCTCATCAATATGCTAAATATTAATCTAATGAAACAACATATTTAAAGGGAAAAATATTTATGTGTGCATGTGTATGAGATTGGTGTCATTATTTTTCTTATGTTGTTACCTTTTATGTACATGTTAAAATTTCAACAATGCTTTTATTGATTTTATCTACTAAAGTAATTAATTTATAGAAAGGAATTTAGTAGAAAATAATTAGCCAGAAGATGGGGTAAGAAATTAACATGGTATCAAAATTGTCTCTCTAAGGGGGCAATTTATGAAGTACTTCACATATGCATAGAAGCTAAAAATCATACAAGAGTTGTAGGGTTAGTGTAGGACCAACCTTTTGAGGAAATAATAATACTAAAAAAGTAGGAAGAAATGAGGTGACGGTTATATAGTAGAAGGCAATGATAAAAGGAATCATAGTGGCCATATGTAGTACGCCAACATAGGTGATAATAGATGCAAAAAATTGTAGTTTCAATGTCATACATGAGATATGATGTTGTACAAAACACAACCAAAAGTAAGCAATCACACAAGAGATGACGTAGCACATGGGTATAGAAAATAGTCACCAAATTCATCCATATAGTTAAATGTGATTGTATGGTATTGCATCTAAGAAGTGAGAGGGAATCATTCTAGCTAAAATTAGGAGGAACTTTAGAAGCCAATGATGTGCTATTTGTATCAAGACTGAATAATAACTTTCTCTTAGTCTTAGTGATGGAGGGTAAAGGATATGAGGTAATGTTTAGGAGTAGGAAAGTGCTCATTCATCCAAAGGATATTAGCCCAAACATAGTAGTGTCTATTCGGGTTAGAGAGGGAAGCTTATATAGGTTGAAGGGAAAACATTTTTAGGCTTTGGTACATGACAATGAAAACCTGTGCAGGTTGTAGTAGAAGAGGATGGGACACTTCGCATCATAGGGAATTGCTAAAATTGATATAGAGTGTCCCTAGTGTCCCAATATTTAGTGTTGAGCAGTATGGTGTTTATAGAGGTTGTGTACTTAGTAAGAATGTTAAGGATGTTTTTTCCTCTAGTGAGAGTATGTCTGAGGGGATTTTGGATCTAAGTCACTTAGATGTGTGTGGATTGATGTCAATGGAATCAATGCAAGGAGCATTATACTATGTCATTATTATTCATAAATATTCCAAGAAAACTTGGATCTTCTTCATGAAGACCAAGGATGGGGTCTTCAGTGGATTTTAGGATTTCAAGACTTAGGCTAAGAACCAGATAAGCATGAAAAGCCAAGGTATTGAGGTCAAATAATGGGGAAGAGTACACCTCCAATGACTTCAAGGATTTCTACAAGGAGGTAGGGATCAAGAGGGATATGACAAATTTGTGCAACCCTCAATAGATTGGGCTTGTGAAGAGAAAGAATTGATCCATAATCGATTTTGCCCAGGAAATGATATGTGACCAGGATCCATCTATGTTTTTGGGGAAAAGGCATGCAACACTATAGTATATGTGTAAAACATGAGTCCTCAGAGGATATTGGGGGAAAATACTCTTGAGGAATTCATAGGAGTGGAGCAATAGATAGGACATTTAAGGATCATTGGTTTCCCAGAATACATCCTTGTGTTTGTGGAGAAGAGGACAAAGATGGAGCCTTACATGATCTTCATATCAACACAGAGGATGACAGTTTTGAGTAGAGATGTTAAGTTAGGGGGGGACTTGGCATCTAGGAAGTCTCATGAGTTGCCACCAATAGTCACAGAGGATGAAGAGCATGAGGCTCCTAAGGGAGAACAACATGTAGAGACTTCCACTTTAGGGATTCAACCTTTAGGTTGGGAGGAGATAGTAGCTACTTCCAGTTCCTTCTGACGACCCAGGTGGTTTCACCATACATTAAGAGATGCTAAGGAGCATGTGGAGGCTCCTAGGAGCACATTTGAAGAGAGCATGCCTCTTAAGAGGTTTTTGAACTACCTAAGATTAATGACTAACATCATTGAGGAGGCAACAAATAAAGAGCTTTGGACGAAATCCATGTTGAAGAATGATGCATGGGACATTTTAGCCAAGGTCAAAGGGGAAGCTAATTACATATGGTTCTTCTAGAAGTATCTTCCTCACTAAGAGGGAGTTTTGATGATAGTAGCACTGGACAAGTACTTCCACACAATTCTAAGTGTCTTGACGGGTGGAAGTCATCCAAAAGGAATTATAACCTTAACAATTATTTTAATTAATATAAATATTAAATCAAATGACTTTTACAAGAAAAAGTGAGTTAATCTAATGAAATGCAAAATGTTATTTGCATTGATGAAATAAATGAATATCAATTGTTCATGTTGACGTTGAGATCTAATCTCAATCATCAATCACTTTGCAGACCAGGGTTGTGAATTTGGCCAATACCTCAAACTTATAAAAAGAAGGCTAAGCTAAGGGAAAAGACACATCTAGAGGGAACAAGATAATAAGACAGTGAGATCTCAGTGATTGGGTGGAGAATGCTATTCATCCAAGTGTGTAGAGTCTAAGGAGGAAGAGCAAGGGATAGCAAGGGAGAATGATCCAACAACGAACACTATTGAAGGAGAAGTTTTACAAAGGGTTTGATTAGTTAGAATAACTCTAAGTTTTGTTGTTTATACTTTTCCTCGGAGGGCCATTTTCCTAAGAAGGAAGCCCTTGTATAATGAAGATTAATTTAACAAAATAATATATTTGAAGGGCATACATATATGTGTGCATACATGTATGAGATTAGTGTCATTATTTCACTTTTGTTGTAAAATATTTTTCTTATGTGTTAATATTCAAACAATGATTTTATTCAATAAATTTATAATAATAATTAATTAAAAACAATTATTAGAAATAATTAACCAATAAATAAAGTTAGAAATTAACTAAACTACTTCATCAAAAAATATATATATTTTTCAATTTTTATTTTAATCTGATAATATGATATTCTAACTCAATCTCCTGGTAATTTGTATTAATGTAATATAATATTAAGAACAATATTCAAATAATCTTATTAAAATATATATATATATATATAAATATATTATATATTAATATATTATATATATTAGAGACCCTTGAAAACACCAACTATATAAAAATTATAAACAGCCGTAATTTGTCTCAATGTCGAGTCAGCAATTAATGATAATGGGTTTTAAATAATTCTTAATTTTTGTTTTAATAGAGTTTTATGAAATTTATAAATACAAAAAATTGATTAAGGTAAGTATACCCATTTAGATGGTTTAAATTATAATGTGATTGATTATAAGTGATTATAAGTGAAATTTTATTTTATTTTGTTTATATTATTATGAATTTAGATGGTTTAAATTACAATGTGATTGATTAAAAGTGGATTATAAGGGAAAATGGAATTTTGTTTTGTTTTTTTGAATTGAAATTTTATTTCGTTTTTATTTTATTTTATTTTTATTATATATAGTTTTTTAAATTTAGTAGTGTATATTGCTAACATGTTTAATTTTATGGGATCTTTATGAATTTTCACATTCTTTAGACCTTGAGTGTCATTTATGACTTTTACATGAGACCATAATTATCCTAATAACAACCTCACTGTTATGGTTCGTCATATCCTAGGTAAGATCTTTGCCACAACCCTATATACTCTCTTCTCTATATGCACAAAGGCAAAGAAGATGACAACCAAAGGAGAAACAAGATATGGGGTACATTGTTATGGTTGGCTATATCCTAGGTAAGATCTTTGCCACAACTTTAGATATTCACATCTCCATATGCATAAAGACAGAGGATGACAACCAAAGGATGAATAAGATTTGGGGAGAACCATTGTATTAATAATCATATATTTACTTTGGTTAAGCCCAATGAGTGTAAAGTACATTGTTTCTTTTTGGAATTTTGCAAGTCATTTGATACAATGTCATGGCACTTGTTCACGAATAGGGTTAAGGCTTTGGGTCTTCCACTCTTGGCAGTATTGATTGTTATGAAACTTTAGAAAGCCATTGTTGGCATAGTTTAAATGAGGACTAATAAATAGAGGAGGTCTAGATCAATGTAGGAGTAAAACAAGAATGCCCACTTTCTCCTACACTTTTTAGACTTTCCAATGATAAAATAGAGGAATCATAACATAGTCAATGATTACCTTAGATGGTTTCATTCTCGTCAAAGTATCCATCAATATTTTCTTATTTGTAAATGACATTATCCCCATGCTGCACCTAGTGAGGGGGCTCTAGAGACAACTTAAAATCATAACTTCCTTTCGTGAACTCACTCATCAATGTTAGGTTAATCTAGGAAAACTAAATTCATGGCCTTTAAGATCCCTAAAAGGGAGTCAAGAGATGTGAATCTTACATACAAAAGTAAGAGGCTTGTAGTAGTTTTTCTCGTATGTATATTGGGGGTTGTCTTCTCTAGACCAAACTTTAGCTTGACTCTAGTAGTAAATACTTGACTTAGTAAGGGATATGTGGCTCTAAAAACTCTTGAAAAACAATGTTTTTAGTGTCAATTTAGGGACATTCAGTCGAGGCTTCGAGTCATTCGACCATTTATCACACCTACCCTCCTATATGGGTATAAGGTTTGGGGGATGAGGAGGGCATACATTTAGGGGAGAGAGTGCTTATCATGACGATTATCCAAACAACTTAATGAAAAGAGATCAATGATTCATGATATGATTATTGTAGAATGGCACAACCCCACTGATTACCTCAATCTTTTCCATGATCATGTTCAATATTGTTCCAAGTCCTTTCTCTATCTTTCTGAAATGAGTTTTGACTGTAGGCCACTTGCACATGGTTTCATTTGAGATGTTGTCATTGTATATGCTGCTTGCACATGGTTTCATCTGAGATATCATCATTGTATATGTTATGTTATACATTGTGTATTATTAAATGTTGCACGACATATCTTATCTTGATCAAATTTGAATAGTTGAGACGCTATATTTATTTTTGAAATGTAATTATCGCTATATTCTCAAATTATTCTTTTAAGACCTTTTTTATTAATTTTATTTATAAATTATATATCTTAAATTTAATATATAAATTGAATCAAAAAATTATTATTATTTCCTAATAAAATAAAATAGACAAAGTAAATTTAAAAATTAATAATATGAAAAAATAATTTACAAATAATTAATTATTAATTTTAAAATATAAAATATAATTACTATTAATTAAAAAAAAAAACATATGTAATGTGATAGGTTTAGCCATTTAAATGAGTTATTGTATATTCAAATGGCTTATATATAACTTCAGTAATTGATATTAGTTGTGTAAAATTGATAAAACGATTATTATATATGATTTTAATAATTAATATTAGTTGTGCAGCAAGGAGTTTTTATAATAAAGATATTGACACATAGTTAATCTTTGGGTTATTTTATTTCTTCAAAAACATTATCACTTTGATAATGAAAAATCACGGTTTATCTAATTAATTAAAAAAAAAAAACATTAAATAAAGCTAATGCGAAAGATATATTTTTTGGTTATTTTATTTCTTTCAAAAATTAATAATTAAATAATGAAAAATCACCATTTACCTATAATTATAAAAAATATAAAACAATATTAATTTATAAATTATATTACAATTTAAATTAAAGAATATAATAATTATATAAAAGAAAATTGTGGAACGTTAATAAGGAATATTGGAATCGCTGTATGCGTCATTTTCTAATAGGTGAAGACAACCAACTTGAAAGAAGTACAATTGGTTTGAAGAGAGTGGAAGAGGTTATAAAGCATGCGAAGGAGATGCCACAAGCTAATTCCTTGGTTTATTAACTGTATTTTAATTTAGTCTTTTCCTGTCATGTGATGCGATAAGTTAATCCCCGGTAAATAATCATGTGGTTCTATGATGTTTCATGCTGGAGTCAGTAGTATGAGCGCAAGTCGGTGAAGTACAAGTCTACAATCATGACTTAATAATACTATAGCGAAGCCAACCAATTATTTTTTAATTATAAGGTTAACATTACAGATGGGGATTTAATGTTTTGGTCCAATTAAAAGAATTTCCGTTAACGCATTTTTTGAATGTGTTATATCCTACTACGACAGGAATAATAACGAAGTTATTTTGGTGTAATATTATATAATTGATGGAACGTTCAACCATACAATACAATCAAACATGATGGAGATGGTACTAATGAGAAATACAACTTTTACATGGACCACCACCTTTAATTTGTCGATTATTTGGAGAACTCGCTAATGGAGGACATTTTGGTTACCATGGGTGGCACTAAAATATTGGTTTTCAAAGATTTCCAAATATAGTTATTTATGGTTTGTTCTATATCCATTTCCATATGTAGTGGTAGGTGGAGAGTTAACAAATTCATTGGCACAAGGTCATGTGGACTTTATTGAAGGTTAGTGGTCATGTACAACATCTCTTCCTGTCAACACATTGAGGAGGAACGATGACAATCACAAGGTCCTAAGCACCTTGCTAGTGAGCAGTAATGGTTTATATAAGAGCATTAATGGTGTCACCTCGAAGGGAGTTCCTTGCGCACAGATAGTAGGTTCTGGTTGAATTTTAGTGTTGAGAGTAGACAAGACAAACATAGGGATTATTGGATCCCCAAGTGTTGGTAGGAAAATTGTGGGCTAGTGAGGTTCCACATGGCGGGGAAGCTTACAAATGAAAGAAGAAATGGGTTATAAAATCATGCAAGGGTGACATTTCTTTGGTAACTGGAGATGACATGAACGTCAGCTAGCTTGGGTTATTGGCAAAGAAGATGCTAGTAGGAAAAATCATAGGTTGAAGACTCTCCAGTAGATGATTAAATGATTGGATCTAGGAAAACCACATGGCTTTTATGGGCTATGGGCCAATTTTTCATCAATTCACTAATGGATAGGTAGGGTTTATCTTCATATTTGATATGGATGCACACAAGCTATTAAAGGAATATTGGTTTTTGGATAGGGCATATATGTCCCTTAAACAATGGTACTTGTGTTTTGATGCAAAGGATGAATTTATGAAGTTTACATGGGTATGGATTAAATTGTCAAGCTTGTTGATCAAACATTGGTTGGACCTCTCATTGAAGGATATTTGGGATACTTTGGGTAAGTTAATTCTCTCTTATGATAGTTATAAATCCAGTAATATCAGTTTAGTAGAAAAAATATTGGTCAAAATTGATGTTAATCAAGGGTTATGCAAGTCCTTGGACATGGTGATAAGGAATAAGATCTACACAGATACTTGGCTATATGAACTTCATATTCTATTGTCTGCATTGCCATACCTATGACCATATAATCCAATATTTTGATATCACTTTCAAAAATAAAATTTGGTCCACTAGGATGAAGGGTTATCTCCTTATACAAAGGTGAAGGAGTTCTTAGAGAAGTCATCTAACCTTGGAAATGGAGAAAGACTAGGTAGGGATTTTTTCGAGAAGGGGGCAGAGCATATGTTACAACAATAGGATTTGGTAGTTGCAGATATCTCAATCCCTTTGGGCATGGAATCTCACTCTCGAGACGATCTGGTGGGGGACCCTCTTGACACCTTGGGATCATTAAAATTCTTGGCATCAAAACTACACAATCTAGACCTTGTATGGCAACAAATGACATTTTCATAAGGTAATTCCTCTCCATCTTACTCTTAAAATTCAAATTTTGTTTTTGGACATTAGTTACTAAAGCTAGGGGTGATGTAGACATGCTTTGCATTGAGAAGCTAGGGTCAGTTAACCCTAACCATATAAGATGCTTGGATTTTGGTGTCAAAGTACATGAAAAGGCCCCCTTAATAGTAAACCTGACTAAGAATTTTGGCTTAGTGCTAAGGGGGTTTGTTTTTTGGCGAAGAGTATTTCGAAGGGTCATATGCTTCTAGGATTCATGGGAGGCCATTCCCACCTTATGCGTTAGATGACCTTGTAAGAATCCCAAGTCTTAGGAGGATTAGGGCAAGACACACGAAAGGAGCTAGGGGGTCTTGGATGGGAAAAAAGTTGACCCTAAAGAAAACATAGGAATGAGAAACTAAGGAAGTGATTCATGGTAAATAATGATTCATATATGGGCTTCTTAAAGTAGATAAAACTCTTGCCGGGTTTACCCCGTGAAGCTTATGTCTACAGACCTAGGGGGTCAGGCCAAAAACTTGACTCTCAAGTAGATGTTATATTATAATAATCCATATGTGTTGTTTATATAAAAAAAAATATGGGCATGGGTAGACTTAACAAAATTATTGGTGGGTTGGGATTTTCTTACATTGGATGTGAACGGGTGTTCAGGAGGAATTATTACCAACTCGTCTTTGAACCTTTCTTTAATCAGCTCTTTTGTTGTGATTTTAGGGCTCTCTATAGAGGTTTGGTGTAAGAGTTTTTTGTTTACTTTGACTTTGTTGAATGTCTATGGCCTCTAAGATGATAAATGAGTTTTTTGGTTGAGGTTATTCTTGGCATAGTGGGTGAAGACAAAAAATCTAATCATTGGTGGAGACTTTAACCTTACACTTAATAGAGGGGAGGTTTATGGTTCAACCACTCACCATAAAAGGTTGCTCAATTTTTTTCTTGATCACTATGAGAAAATTAGATGGGTAGACATAAAGCCACTAGAATTGAAGCGCACATGGAAAAACGACAAAGCTAGGATGGGCAGGGTCACTGAGTACTTTGGATAGATTTCTAATAAATCTTGATTTTTAGGACAAGTTAACAAGTTTCAGGTGATGGGTGGATACCTTGCGGTTTTATGATAACTTTTCAATTTTCCTAGAACTAGGTATGGAAGACAAAAATTTGAAGGATCCATATAAGTACAATCCCTAGTATTAAAAAAAAAAAAGTGAATTCCAGGAGATAGTGAAGTCTTCTTGGAAATCCATTGATGTGCATTATGAGGATTCAACTTGCATATAATTGACAGGCTCATTAAGGTTGGTAAAAACAAATTGTTGCCTTGGGTAGCATAAAGGTTCAAGACCCAAGAGGGACATTTCAAGATAGTGGAACATAATCTGTAAGTATTATACAAGGATAATTTTGTTGGTTTGTTTGATTAATAGGTTTTATGGAAAACCAATAACTTCTGATTTTAGAAAAATAAGCTCTTCTGGGACAAGGATAAGGGTTCCCACATTAAAAGTAGAGCCACATGGATGCCTTCAAGAGACTAGAACACTAATATTTTCCACAAATTCACAAACTTAGGAAGAGCCAAAACATTATATGATAATTGAAGGACCTAGAGGGGAACAGAGTTAGAGGATTGAAGGGACTAGTAGCTCTAGGTGATCACACTTCCTAGACATCTTCAAGGAATATGAGAGGGCCAATACCAATGAAATTTTAAAGGCGATCTGTTTTTTCCCTAGAATGTTTGAGGAAGTGGAAAACGAGGACATTTTTTTATTAGTTACAATGGAGGAGTTGTCGAGGGTACTCTAGTGCTTTCAAAAGGACAAGTGTCTTAGTCTAGATGGGTGGCTTACTGAATTTTATTTGGATTTCTTTGAATTGTTGGGGGAGAACCTTTTAAAAATTTTGGATGTATTGGTTGATAGGTAAGGTCCTTAGAAGTCTTAGCCTAACCTGAATTTACTTAATAATAAATTAGACCATCCAAAAAAGCTATATGGCTATAGGTCATGTAAATGTGTCTATAAGATCGTGTCTAAGTTTATTGTGATGAAGTTATTGTTGGTTTTCAGATATGAGTTATAGATTCAATCCCTTCCACATTTATTGTCAATCCGGGTTTTGTTAATTGTTTCAAAGTTATCGTGAAAAGTTTTGTAATTTTCTGTTTTGATAATGAGAATGAGCATTTCCTTGATCCAGCATTGATTTCACTCAGAGGGCTAAATCTCTTGGGTTAGGGTCCAATCCTAATAGCAAAGGTTCCTCTTCTTGTATTTATATGCTTAGTTTGATTTCATAGATTAATGGTTGAATTGTCTTTAGAATTATTTCATTTCATGTAGTGTAGATCTAATTAGTTTGCTTATTAGTTTGCTTCCATTTGTGCTTTACTTTAATAGTAGTTTAGAAGAGATAAAGGAACATCAAAAAGCTATCAATAGGAGGTTTTGGTCTCACTCCTTGTAGAAATTTCACCGTATATTAAACTGATTATGCAATGTACTAAAGAAAAATACTTAATCTACTTCTACAATCAAACTTGCATAAGCTTAATCGATTTTGAGAAAGATCAAACAGAACATGTATAACAAAGAAGAAGATTCAATCACACATGAAACACAGAAGAATACTCTAGGGAAAGCCTCAGCTAAAAACCCCACTATATGTATTATCATACAAGTGGAAATATGTTCGGCTTACACAAAGCTTCAGCTCACAAGTGATCCGAACTGGATCCATAAATGACTATCATAGAACCATGATTAAATCAGGTCGAACAAATCTCGAATGAAATCCAAAACAACAATCAAAAACACCCTGAACCAGTGGCCATGGCAGCCGGTTTGAAATGACGAGGACCTCGGTCAACGCGCGCTGACCGAGGCCCATGGAGACTGCGCAGGAGGTCGATGTAGCCCCATGGGAGCCCCAGAATGGGAAAAGGAGCTGATTTTCATGCATCGCTGGGCAAACAGGGCTGAAATGGTAGGGATAAGCACTCGGTCATGTTGGGAGCTAGAGGACCGTGGGCGGAAAACAGGAAAGCGCCATCTTACGAAGGTGGGACCCACGACCTAGAAACCGGCGGTTTTACCCGGGGTGGCCTTGAACAGTAAGAGGTTTTGGAAAAAGCAGAGCGAGCACACTCAGCGATCGACGCGTGGCAGTGGAGGTGAGAGAAAAACCACTGTGATCGCGCATTATTGGTCGAGCGAGTCAACCGCACTCGATGTGTGAATGACGTTGGATCTAGAGGAGCCCAGATCGGACGACTGAGATTGCACCCGATAAACAGAGCGGAACTGACAGGGAATTAAGCAGAGTTCTAAAGAGATTTGGAATCCGTTGACCACCACGGTGGAGAAAGAAATGAATCAACAAACAGGCTGGCGCTATTCCAGTGAAGACACGTGGCTACTTCTCGAGCGATCATGCTGACGCCGAACAAGGAATTCCAAGCACACAGGAGACAGGCGAATCGACGCAGGCGGGAGAGGAACCGAACAGGGATGGAGGTCGAATGGTTAAAGTCACGAATAGAGACAGTGAACAGGATTCGAAGAGATTCAGAGCGAAGAGTCGAAGCGACCAAGAGAAACAGTGACAGTAAACCCTGAGAGGAGGACTGAGCACAGAGAGCAGTAAAGCCAAGCAGAGGAGACAGAGGGCCAAGCTGACCACAGGCAGCATCGAGCACCAGAGAGCTTGAAGATTCAAGCCTTCACATAAAGGAATCTATCTGAATTGAGCATCACAGTTGGCTCTTTCCACTATAGACCGAGGGTCACAGAGCTGGTAGGATGAACAAAAGTTTGTGTACTCCAAGTGGCTTGGGGAATCCAAGAACCACCCTGCTAAGCAAAATCGGCTTCAGGAGAACACATATTGAGTCCCTGTATTGTAATTTCTATGCTCAAAGACATAATAAAACAAGGCCACCACTGAAGCTGGACCAGAGATGTAGCCCTGGAGAATAGGGTGAACTCTTTATTAAAAACTACTTGTGTCTCTGTGTTGCTTACTTTCTTGTTTAATAAATCTTCAGCTGAGGTCACTCATAGGGTGATTATCAGATCAAGTGGTATCAGAGCTCTAGGCTGTAAGGTTGGACAAGCTTGTGTTGGTTTAGTTGTGAATGATCACTAGATCAAAGCTCAAATTAGGAGAAGGAGAGTTGGTGGAAACTAATCCTGAAACTGGGAGAGCCTATTCTCAAAATGCAATGTCAGAAGAAGGTTCTATAGGGCCAGACTCTCAATTCATAGAAGGTTTCCTAGCTATAAAGTCCATGGTAGAAGAAATGTATAGGGATTTTAGAAAGCATAAGGGTGAAGATTCATTAGGCTCTAAGCAAGATAAAGAAGAAGATGAATCTCATTCCCATGACCACTCCAAAGGAAATGGGAAAGAAGAAAGCTTCCCTACACCTCCTAGTAGCCTTGTGCATAGTAAGGAAGCATCTTTGATTAAGTTAGATGTTAAATTTGATTTGCCTATATATGATGGAGAGCTAAATGTTGAAAAGTTGGACTATTGGATTAGACAAATTGATGTGTATTGCAGAGTGCAAAATATAGACTCAAACAAGAGCAAGATTCAGTTGGCAAGCCTACGCCTAGGAGGCACTGCCTTGGTTTGGTGGGAAGGCAGAACCCAAGCTGATATGAGGAAGCATGGTAAGGCCATCTCTATCTAGAGGTGACTTTGTAATTGCAATCAAAAAGCAGTTCTATCCATTGGCCTACATGCAACAAGCCATGATGAGTTGGCAAATGCTTCGACAGCTGAAAGGGCAAAGTGTACAAGGGTATACTCAAGAGTTCAGAAAGAGAGCATTGATGTTGGGCATTTCATTAGACTCACCAGAAACTCTTTTGAAGTACATTGGGGGTCTACACAGCTACATGAGGCATACCATCCTCATGTTTAATCCCACTAGTATAGATGAGGTATCTGTACAAGCTACTCATCTAGAATCTAGAGGAAAGAATGGAAATCCAGAAGTTGGGGGACCATCCCAACCCACTATAAGCAAGAGCAAGGAGAAAAGAAATCAGAAGTGGAAAGCAAGGAAGGCTAACACTACACAGAAAGGAAAAGCTTCATGCACTCACTGTAAACAGGAGGGGCATGATGATGAGCACTGTTGGATTCTGCATCCAGAGCTGAGGCCTAAGAAGTTCGAGGGGAAGAAGAAGAAGACTGTTGTAGCTATTCAAAAAGATTTGGGGTCAGACTCAGGAGATGAAACAGTCATTGCAGCCACAGGTATAAAAGGTAAGAAATATTAAGCATCTACTAGTAATTCTGTTCAATCTGTTATTGATGAAGAACATGAGAGAAAAAGGCATGAGCTTTTCCGTATTCGAGTTGTTTCCAAATATCAAAAGATTGATACTTTGTTTGATAGTGGCTCACAAGTAAATCTGATTTCTGAAGCAATTGTAAAGAAATTGGGATTAGCAACTACACCTCATAAGAAGCCATACCCATTAGGATGGTTGAATGATAAAGCACAACTATAAGTGACTAGACAGTGCAAACTCAAGTTTTCTTTTGGGTCAGCATTTGTAGATGAGGTTGAGCTAGATAGAATTCCTTTGGATATATGTGGAATTGTTTTAGGGAGTCCTTACTTGTATGATAGAAAGGCTATTTTCTATAGAGCTAAGAACAAGTATCTACTTGTTAAAGATGGAATCGAATACTTTGTAAGAGCTCATAAGTTCAAGAATAATTATATGCTCATAAACTCAGGACAGATGAAAAGAATGATAAATTCATGCAAACAGTTCTTACTGATGGTTGTAAAGAAAAGAAAACTGATAAAACCAATATATTTGAGGGCTGTAATTCTGATCAGCAAGTTGATATAGAAAAGATTGTTTCAGAGTATGATGTCTTGTGTCAAGAGCCTCAAGGTCTGCCACCCAAAAAGGGAATAGAACATGATATTATTTTGCAGCAAGATGTTCCTTTGCCTAACATTGGGATGTACAGGTTATCTACCTTAGAGAATACTGAAATCAAGAAGCAGGTGCAGGAGTTGCTCGAGAAAGGGTTCATCAGGCCTAACACATCACCATGTGGGTCACCAATCGTTTTGGTGAGAAAGAAAGATGGCTCGTGGAGAATGTGCATTGACTACCGAGCACTGAATAAAATAACGATAAAAAATTGTTATCCACTTCCTCGCAAGATGATCTTTTAGATCAATTGAAGGTAGTTGTTTATTTCACCAAGCTGGATTTGCATGGAAGACTGCTTTCAAAACAAAGCAGGGATTGTATGAATATCTGGTTATGCCTTTTGGCTTGACCAATGCCCCTGCTACTTTCATGAGATTAATGAATGATGTACTCAGACCTTTTCTTGATGATTTTGTTATTGTGTATCTGGATGACATTCTGATTTTTAGTAAAACGTGGGAAGAACATTTAAAGCATGTTAAGCAGACATTAGATGTTTGAAAAGAGAAAAACTTTATGTTAAACTCTCCAAATGTGAATTTGGCAAAACCTCTCTAAATTATTTGGGTCATATAGTAGGGGGAGGTGAATTGAAAATAGATCCCTCTAAAGTGGCAGTCATTGTAAACTGGCCTAAACCCAAGTCTTCTATAGAAGTGAGAAGCTTCTTAGGAGCAGCACAGTATTGGAGGAAGTTCATTTCAAATTTTTCCTCAATTGCAGTTCCCTTACATGCTTTGATAGGATGGAACAAGGTGTTTCAGTGGGGAGGCAAATAGCAAAAAGCCTTCGACACCTTAAAAGAAAAAATTAGTACAGCACCTGTACTAGCATTGCCAGATCTACAAAGACCATTTGAGATCCAAACTAATGCCAATGACTATGCCATGGGAGCAGTGTTGACACAACACGGTAAACCCATATGTTA
>APFE031111891.1:6105-20890 GCA_000404065.3 Pinus taeda | reverse complement strand
TTAATGATAATGGGTTTTAAATAATTCTTAATTTTTGTTTTAATAGAGTTTTATGAAATTTATAAATACAAAAAATTGATTAAGGTAAGTATACCCATTTAGATGGTTTAAATTATAATGTGATTGATTATAAGTGATTATAAGTGAAATTTTATTTTATTTTGTTTATATTATTATGAATTTAGATGGTTTAAATTACAATGTGATTGATTAAAAGTGGATTATAAGGGAAAATGGAATTTTGTTTTGTTTTTTTGAATTGAAATTTTATTTCGTTTTTATTTTATTTTATTTTTATTATATATAGTTTTTTAAATTTAGTAGTGTATATTGCTAACATGTTTAATTTTATGGGATCTTTATGAATTTTCACATTCTTTAGACCTTGAGTGTCATTTATGACTTTTACATGAGACCATAATTATCCTAATAACAACCTCACTGTTATGGTTCGTCATATCCTAGGTAAGATCTTTGCCACAACCCTATATACTCTCTTCTCTATATGCACAAAGGCAAAGAAGATGACAACCAAAGGAAAAACAAGATATGGGGTACATTGTTATGGTTGCCTATATCCTAGGTAAGATCTTTGCCACAACTTTAGATATTCACATCTCCATATGCATAAAGATAGAGAATGACAACCAAAGGATGAATAAGATTTGGGGAGAACCATTGTATTAATAATCATATATTTACTTTGGTTAAGGCCAATGAGTGTAAAGTACATTGTTTCTTTTTGGAATTTTGCAAGTCATTTGATACAATGTCATGAAACTTGTTCACGAGTAGGGTTAAGGCTTTGGGTCTTCCACTCTTGGCAGTATTGATTGTTATGACACTTTATAAAGCCAGTGTTGGCATAGTTTAAATGAGGACTAATAAATAGAGGAGGTCTAGATCAATGTAGGAGTAAAACAAGAATGTCCACTTCTCCTGCACTTTTTAGACTTTCCAATGATAAAATAGAGGAATCATAACATAGTCAATGATTACCTTAGATGGTTTCATTCTCGTCAAAGTATCCATCAATACTTTCTTATTTTTAAATGACATGATCCCCATGTTGTACCTAGTGAGGGGGCTCTAGAGACAACTTAAAATCCTAACTTCCTTTTGTGACACTGACTCATCAATGTTAGGTTAATCTAGGAAAACAAAATTCATGGCCTTTATGATCCCTAAAAGGGAGTCAAGGGATGTGAATCTTACATACAAAGGTAAGAGGCTTGTAGTAGTTTTTCTCGTATGTATATTGGGGGTTGTCTTCTCTAGACCAAACTTTAGCTTGACTCTAGTAGTAAATACTTGACTTAGTAAGGGATATGTGACTCTAAAAACTCTTGAAAAACAATATTTTTAGTTTCAATTTAAGGACATTCAGTCGAGGCTTCTAGTCATTCAACCATTCGTCACACCTTCCCTCATATATGGGTATAAGGTTTGAGGGGTGAGAAGGGCATACTGTAAGAACCTGATTCCAATTATTAGAGCCGCAATCTATTATACACTAACAGATCTATTTTCCTGTTAATTTAAATGTAATAAAAGGAGCTTGCTGACCTTCTCACAAAGCTTTAAACATTTAACATCTTATCATTTTATCATAAGAAACATAAATTAAGGTGAGCATTCCATTGATATCAACTTAACAAGAGCAGTCCATGGAAAAATACCTGTTCCAGCGGTTGATGATGATACCTTTGTCTTATAGCTCCAGCTGAACGCTCCTTCTCACCGACCCAACCGGATTTACCTCCCAGCCAACTAGGAAACAAATTCCTAGCCCAGGAAACCTCCACAGGTTCCCTAGCCCTCCATGCCCAAGTCCAACCAGATATAGTGTGTCCTCAAGAAGAATGTGCAAAACCAGATAACAAGACTTTCCTCCTCTCAAACCCAAGAAACCTCCATAGGTTTCGAAGGTCTCCTCAAAATCATAACAAGTCCAAACAATCACAACCAACCCCCAAAATCATAAGCAAAACCTCCCCCAAAACTCCCCCCTTTTCTCCCTACCCCCTTCCCTTTTTATACCCTCCTTCCCTTCTCCATCTCAACCACCTCTCATTAATGTCATTCACTTCTCACCCATCCCTATAGTTGACTTCTCTTCTCCCAAGTAAGCTAGGAGTACATTTGGAAATGCGAGATGTAATTACATGGCGAGGACCATGTCTACTCCTTAGTAAATGTGAGAGTACATTGGGTAATGTGAAATGAATATATATATTGATAATGAGTTGGGGAGGACTATGTCTTCTCCCAAGAAAATGTGAGGGTACATTGGGGAATGTGAAATGTAATTACTTGGAGAGGACCATGTCTTCTCCTTAATAAATGTGAGGGTACATTGGGTAATGTGAAATGAATATATATATTGATAATGAGTTGGAGAGAACTATGTCTTCTCCCTAATAAATGTGAGGGTACATTGGGGAATGTGAAATGTAATTACATGGAGAGGACCATGTCTTCTCCTTAATAAATGTGAGGGTACATTGGGTAATGTGAAATGAAAACATACATTTTGAAATAATGGAAGGAGACCAAATCCTACCCAATATTGAATTTGAGAAGGTAAGTGGAGAATTTAAATAATGGAAATCATGAATTTTATATTAGACCTATATTTCTCAATATTAACAAAATTTGTAGGATAAGATTTAAGTGGGGCATTACATACACCCCTCCTTCAGAAAACTTCGTCCCGAAGTTAGAATGAAAATATGCAAGGAGTTGAAAGCATAGCAACCGGAGAGAGTTATAGCAATGAAATCGAATAAGTATGACAATGACATTTCTTCCCATCAAGAGTCTCCAACTGATCTATATCCTCCTATCCACACTGGCCTACTTCCGTTCCCACCCTATCCGTCCTCTGCTGCTTTATCAGTGGCAACGGCCATACTAACCACTGATAAAACCATCATGGTGGGAGTGTCGAATGCATCGACCTAACTTCCCCCAGCAGGCAACCGGCAATCGTCATCACACGTCTAGGGGGAGCGTTCAGCTGTCCTCCCCACGATTCCAGGTTTCGGAGGATACACGGTGGGAAACACCTCCACCCCTCCTTCACAACACGGACCACACTACAGAGCTGGTTGGACTTGTCATCGAATTAGCCAGTCAGGTCGTCTTGCCACCTGTCATTTGCATTTTACTTGTGTCATAAGAGTGCATATCAAGTAGATACCAAATGTAATAGAACAATATGCATTATACCTTCCCCATAAGATGTCTCAACCTTCCCTCAATGGAAGAGTAGCTCTCGGCTATCATATAATTCTTTCTCCCTGCAGGTTAGCTCTCATTCGTGCACAAGACGTATAATCATCACATTATTAAGTCTAGTATCCATATGTCACTTTGTAGTTCATACTGGAAACAATCATAATTTCACTACGTCATTCATTAGATAAATCATATCCACTTAAGCCATACATGAAACGACAATAGCTCTGATAACTCATGTACTAGATAAATCATCACCAAGTAAGTCATACATCAAATGTTTCCATCATCAAAATCAAACCTAAGTAGTTTCACATGTTCAACCAAATGCATCAATATTACACAATGTTCATAAATAAATAATGCATAATTGCAACATAAAACCTTAACATAGATAGTTGTCTACATCAAAATGGGCTCCATAAATTCTCATGTGACATCTTTGTGGAACCCCTCAATAACAATTAGAGTTGAAGATATTCAATTTTCCGTCATGGAAAATAACATTTGAACCCGAATATGCTATAAGGTGGTACCAAAACCAAAATAATGGCAAGCAATGGATTAGTGCACTATCAATTCCACTAGAAGGTGCTAGTATAAGTTTTATGCATATAATTTCTTTTAAAAAATTCTCACTCTTCCAATTTGATGGTTTTTTTTTTTTCATCTTCGAAACCAATTAATTAATCGCGTAAAAGACTCAAAACTTCAGAAACTGTTTCCAGAACGATCTCATATGGGAGAAATGTCCTCTAATGTCAAAGGTTCAAATTTATTATATATTTAATCATTATTTACTAGTACTAAGACAATTTCATGATATATAATGCAGCTCACAATATGACTTGTCAAATGAGAAATAATTAAACAAATGGAATAATTGCCTTATTCAAGTCTTCACCATCCCAACCTTTAATTGTGTTATCCTTACATCCAGCCAATTCAATGTTTATCATATTATTATTATTATTATTTTTATTATTATTTTTATTTTTTTTGCCATGCAGTTCAGTTAAAGTACATCATTCAATTCCTCAAAACATACTTCTTCTTCTTCTTCTTCTTATCATGGATTTAATATAAAGAGTTATTGCTTTAAGTCTTTTGTGATCTAGAGTTTTCATTATTAGTAGTATAAATCCTTACTTTTCACCTTGTTGACTCCATTGTGAAAAGATACGAAATTGCAAATTTGAATTTTCACAATTGAGGTTTTATATGGACAAAAGATGGTCCCTTGGGATTTGCATGTGTTGTATTCCACTTTGGATACTAAGAATATTGTAATATACCTCAAGCAAGCATCCTCCTAACTATGGTAAAGACTTTCCAAAATTTGGAGGAAACCCTTTTGATGTTGTTCCACATATCCTGGCATTTATGAAGCATATGTTAAAATTGAAGGAAAGACATGAAGATGTCATGATAAAGTTATATGTGCTCTTTTTGGGACAATAGCATTGTGGTTCTCTTGAATACTCTTCTAGTCCAAAGATGGTATATTCTCTCAAGACTCTGATGAAGAGCTTTCTCAGATTCCGTGGTCCAAAATCACAGGGTTTCAAAGGTACCTACCAGCACTTGTTGGTAGCCTCACAGCATGAAGGCCTTTTTGGTATTTTTGATCCTCTTGAAAAACCTGATTGTGAGTGACATGAAGTTTTTGATGAAGTTTTAGGTGAGAATCTTGAGGATGGAAACAAAGAAGATGTGTTTTCAACACCATATTCCACATGCAAAGCAGACTCTGACAACTCCAAATCTGAAAGAGAGCCTTGAGCTTCCCTCGAATCGGGATTGTGTACATGATTTGCTGCCAGAATATCAGCCCATTTTTATTTTTATCTGAGCTAAGCATGTTAGCAGTGATGCTCCTTCGGCAGATTCCATGAACAGGTTACATAAGAAGGTACTGCTTTAAAACAGGGGTTGAAAGTTTTATTGAAAATAACAAGGCCGTTGTGGAAGAAGATAATCGAGATACCACAATCCTACAGCAAGAAAAACCCCTGGTATTCATCAGAAATCAAGTGATGATAATGAAATAGTCATAAAAGAAGAAGCTTTCATGGCATCCTATGAAGATGATGCAAGCATGGAAGAAATTTCAGTCTTTCAACCAATTTTCCAGATCTTATGATGAGTTTGCTGTCCAGGAAATTAAAAAATATGAGTATATTCCAGAGGAAGGATTGTGCTAAGAATTTGAAGGACAAAACAATGTATATCTGAGAAAAGAATAACACAATAATTCTGACACATGCATGCATCTGGATTGGTATCTTCGGTGAAGCAAAGGAAGATTATATATGGTCTACATTGATAAACTACCAATATTTGATGACCCTCAAGAGATATGGGATGATCCTAATGACAAATATGATAAAAGCAACCTTATTTATGACATCTATAATGGTGAAAAGAATGAGCCAAATTCCACTAGAAATTTGCCTCATGAAGGTCCTTCCTTTTGATGATTTCCTTGAGGATGATAATCATAATGTTGAACTTCCATGTTGGATAGCACACAAGGAAAATAATCCCAGAAGTTGTGGATCTTATCTTCTACAAGGCAAAGACATTCAAATTTGTAAGATGCAGATAAGGGGTTGTGTGGACCTGACCAAGAAGATCATTTGGAGATTGATGATCACAATGAAATTCTCGTACAAGACTACTTGGATCATTGTGAAGGAGAAAGTTCATGGCATTTGGAACCTATAACTTCTAGTAGTGCTTCCCCAACCAAAGGATCTTGTAATGAATCTTGTGAGTATTTGGAAGGTGCCGTTAGTGAAAGATTAATTATGGAGCTTGGATTCTTGGTAGCTAGCTTACAAACTCTAAATAAGGAACAGTGGAGGCACTCTTTGACCTTGTGTAACACCCCAACATTCAATGTTTTAACATGCAGGTCTGACAAGCCATGTTTGAATGTTGATAGGGCAGGCTGGGACATGAAGTATACTTTTTTTCATTTTCTATGGATATCTCTCAAAGTCATTATGACCTTGGTAAACTGTTGGAGATCCTTAATGTAAATATTGGAACAACATTACAAGAGTTCTTACTGAACAACTTTCTCCACAGCAGTCTTCCCAAAATTGGGCTAAGGAGCCTTTCAACAACTCAAATGACCACAATCCTAAGCATTCTCTTGATAGAAAAGTGCCCAGATTTGTGTGTAAGCTAACAGCTACAACATATAATCTTCCAAAAATTGATGTTGTCTTGCTCTACTTGATCGTGAAGAATAGTGGAAAGGGTCATTGCAGCTTAGAGATGTTGAGGTGGTTTCATTGGATTATGGACTTCATGTTAGCAACCCCATGTTGAGCATAGTTTGTGAAGGCCATTTTTGTGGTGAGATGATGGGGCCCTCAAATGCCCAAGGAGGACACTTGTCCCCAAGTTGGGGATAGCTGTTACCTACGAATGTGGGGTAACTTTGGAAAAGAAAGGACTTCTACAACATGGTTGAAGAACGAAAGTGAAGAGGGAGAGACCTGACATTTGATCTTTCAGTGTCAAGTACTTCTTCCTTTCATCACTGTGAGCATGTCCATCATGAATTCAAGGACACGAGATTCTGATATCCTTTGTGACATGGAAAACAGGATTCCAAAAGCTAAGAGTGACATCCACTAGTTCTTGTAAATATGGGCAATGAAACAGGATTCTTTTTAGATATTTGAGCAAAGACTAAAACCTCTATAGAAGGGACTACATAAATCTGTGTGAATTCATTCAACAAGACAGAAAGGTCATTTGCTTGGACTAGTGGAAAGAACAGGAATTTGTTTTTTGTTGAGATCTTAACGCACAATACAAATGTCAGACGTGAAACAATATTTACATTTATAAGTTGTTTGAATGCTGACCTTAGTCCTAGCGGTACATAACACACATTGACTTCATCACTGTGTCCTAAATCTGTGAATTTGGATAGGGTTATCAATGTGTTGTCTGAGATAAGGATCAAACAATTTATTTTAACATTAGATGATTGAGGTTTGATCTAAAACTGTTATATTTGTGGTGTTTAGCATGACTTTTCTGGAAGAGCCTTGGGATATTCTAGTCATTATATAGTAGTTCTGAAGGCATGCTACGAGTAACTGTGAGCAGATTATAGAAGAAGGGCACCTATGGCAGTTCGTCCTATTGAAACAATAGACCCCTGTCCTCAAGTTCGACTGTGTAAATGATGAAATAGCGGAGAAATGCTCCCTTAGTGCTTCCTGATGTATACCAATTAATGAGCATTCAAGTGTTATTTCAAATATGAATCAAATTCGAAACAATGTCAAAATTTTCCAAATTTTCAAGAGAGCAGTGCTGTAAATGAAATTAAAGTTTAGATTCCAGCATACAATGGTCAAACTAGTGCCAATTAACACATTAATGATGTTTAGTTATGACAGAAGACATCAGCCCCCAAGCACAAGACTATGTATGTAAAACAATGCATCCACAATAACAATAAAATAGAAGATATATACTAGTTCCAGAACAAGAAAGTTGACATAACAATGATGCAATACACCCCAAAGTTTGATCATTCATACGGTAACAATTGAGTAGACATTGTCTTAGTGTCCCAATAAAACACCAATCTTTGATGAGAATAATTTATATTTGAAACTGCACGTCAGGGGTAGCCCGAGTAGTTGGGACTAATGGTGTTAATGCCGCCCACCTCAGTTCGAATCCTAGCTAAACTGTCCAGTATGATTTGCAGGCTATTATATCAGGCCAAGGGGTTATAGTGGCAGCAGTACAATACAATCTCTAGGTGGCATGGATGATAGTGTGTTCTAGATACCAATATCTCCTTATGCATGTATAATAAAAAAGGAAATTACATTTGAAGCCAACGATGTATCAAACTCAACTACACATGCTTGAAAGTAATCCTTTGAAGATTTTGAGTGATATAAACACAACCATTATGTATTATGTTGAACCAAGCCTGCTTGAAAGCAGTCCTTCAGTGATTTCAATTGTTATTAACAAAATTTATGTCATCCTAAAGAATGGATGAATAAACTAGAAAGTGTTATTCACCATCCAAACAAAACCATTGGTATTGAAGAAAAGGAGATGGGGAAAATTGTAGAAGAGCAGAACGACATTTTCCTGATTTGCCATCAAAATTACAGCTATAATATAGAATAGACTTAATTATTTAGTTAGAATTAAAGCCATTGGAATGAAGCATAAAAAGGTTTTTTTTAGGATGACTCAGCACATGACTGAACTAATATATATTTATCTTCAGTCTGTCAAGCAGTGTGGCAAGTTGATGTGCTTGTCATGATAATGACAAAAGTTCAATACCCTTCAGCCATGCTTCCTGTAGTAATGCCATTCACAAAATCTTTTTGAGATGTAAAGTCATGTTAATGTGACAAAACAAAAGTATCATGCTGAAGTGGAGGTGTTGTTTATTGTAGTCCTTATGCTAATGTGAATTTTGGAGGGAGTCCAGGCATGTCTTGGTTGGCTTCAATACTAACAATTGCCCATAGTGGTGCAATGGCACTCCGACAGAATGTGTAGTATTAAAATGTTGTAGCCTAAGTTGTGTTTCATATATACAAGTGTAGCTGGAATATCTAATCAAACAGTTTGACAAGAGTATGATTGTATTTGTTTAGGATCTTGAGACTTGAACCTTCCGTGAACTTGAAAAGGAATGTATAATTTCCTGAAAGCTGAATTGTGGCATTTCTACAAACTTCAAACCAGAAATGTAGCCTTACAACTCAGCAATAGAAGCTGAATTGGAAGTAAGTTCCAAGTTTAAAGCAGCATCTCTCTTGAATGATATTTGTTTTTGTCTTGGTTGAATTGATTTCCAGGGCTCTGAAGGATAACTATCGCACTAATTAGAGCCTTGCCAAACTTGTAATGTTAATTCAGTTTTCCAACAACTTTTGAATATTATTTGGCTTTGTCTCTATTGAGTCGATTTTCGAGGATCTGAGGGATCACTATCAGACAAATTTGAGCTCCACAAAACCTGCATGCCCTAAAATGGGAGAAGGAGAGCATCAAAGAGAGTCAGGAAATGGGCACATAAGACAAGGCAAGAAGAGCTTCTGCTGTCGTCAGTGCCATAGGAAGGAGGAATGTCGAGTTGCAACTGGAATAAGAGCTTGTCGTCAAACCATTGATCATGTCCTTAGTCACTAATGGCGATCTCAACTCAAATTGCTTCTCTAAGCGGTTTGACCGATCATGATTACTTGTAGTTCATTGTTTTGTTCATGGCCATCATCCAAGCTAGAGGTGTCCTAACTCCTCCCTACAAAGAGTATGCCGCCAAGGAATTTGAATTCTGTCTAGTCGAATTTAAGTCAGATATTTGTTTCTTAACTAGAACACAGCCACGAAACTGGTTGTTCAAAGGTTGAATTCCCTATCCTCAAATGTCAGTTTAGTCTTTGTCCAACAGCAATGAGAGTGTTGAGTTTGTGTCAAAATCAACAAGTTTCAATCTTGGGCTTGGCTCAGACATCAAGGCCATGAGCAGTTGTGATATCCATGACAATATCAGAGACAACATGGCGATGTTCATGTATATTTCAAGAACATCCAGAAGAATGAGGAGGGTACCCTTGACTCAACTCAACCCAGTAACGTCCATGCTAGAAGCATGTACCTTCCCAATAGGAGAGCATATTAAATGAAGAGAAGCTAGTTGAACAAATGCTTTTCGTCTCCCATGAGGCAAGTGTGCACCTTTCCTATGTGAAAAAAATCAAAAAGTGCTTACCCCTAAAGAAAATAAGGGACCGAATAGGGTATAGCGATAAATAGACTCAACATATGAGAAGGAGACCAATTTTTAGCACGGATAAACAAGGTTCAGAAGATTCAATAGTATAACACGCCAAGAAGTAGCAAAAATTGAGAACAAATAACGGATTTGAGACAGATGAATCTGAATTTAAGGCTAAAAGTAATTTTACCTTATCAAAGACAAGAAAGACAAATTTGAAGCAAAAATTTCAAATTTAACGATGGAAGCACAAATCTTTAACAACAACAAAAATTTCAGGGTGAAAACATAAAAATTTGATGTCACATCCCAAGGAATGTCGTGAGATCACAGTTTTCAGTAGAAGAACCTGACATTAACATTGTATTGGTGAGCAAACTGCAACGAAGCAGAATGTAAGTCTCAAAAAAATAGCAGATTATAGTGCTTAATTGTATAAAATAACCTAAAACATCATAACAGGCAAATAAAAAGCACCAAAAAACTGGTTCAAAGCCGAAAATCAGCTTACAAGTCACGATTACCTTCATATTTTTAAGAGGGCTGTGAATTTTTAAACACTTGGAATCAAACTTGAGTTCTGGGGCAATGTTTTCTCGCTCATTTTTCCTGACCATATTTTTTTTTCATACTTCACCCACATGGCAACGCCAAAACACCATGGAAACGGTCAGGTTAACCTACATGGCAATTAAATCGATGACCACTATCCACCACTTGTATCCAACTAACATTGTAGCCATTACTACAACCATTAGGTGTTGTTTTGTCACTATATTGAATGCATCAACAACATATGTTTTCTTTCCATTTATAAGTTTAAAAGTAACATAAATTTGATTCAATTGTCACGACTCACTATGCAGCCCACACAATGCATTCTGCTGGCAAGCCACTACATTTAGCCAGGCAGATCAAACCCGCCCACTGCGAAGGTCCGACATTAAAATGACATGGTCGTCATCAACATCTCTAGCTCTATTTAATCTCTCCTGCAATCTCTCCTGCTGAGTCCCAACAGAGCCAACAACAGCAGCAACAACAAGAGGAGGTTAGGAGTTCAAAACCCCAAAGAAAATGAAGTACAATTAAGCAAGGAAGCAAAAACCATAGCGTCCAGATAGTAACAGTTTCCCTTAAAGAAAGACGGAATGGACGTCTATGGGTACACCGATCATCGTTTACCATATATGTACAGCTATGAGCACACCATAAATCTAATCCCAGAGATAGCTCTCATATAGAAAATCCCTCGTCAATGTAAAAAAAATATGCCCTTTTGTTGTGGTGCCATAGCCAAAGCCCTTATAATTGTAAAGCTGATATTAAAGGAGTTATGTACCCTCTCCAGTCGAAAGGGGTTTAGCCAACCCCACATACTCACATATATATGGAATGCTTGTGTAACGATGACCTACATCTAGGTTAAAATCCTGTTCGGCTTGCTCCCTCCCTCGGTGGTATGTTGCAAACTGTGGCTTCAAACGGCCAATTATGTTGGTTTGTATACTCATTAGTACCCTTGTCAACAATGCTGGCATAAATTAATGTAATCGTGCTGGTTGTGTAACAGCAGCCGCAATTTCAGTGATTTAAAGAAGAAAACAAAATTTGCTTGTGGATGAGGCGGAGTTCAATCTTGGTATATTCAGTCCAATGGAGTGCTATACAATCTCTAGACGACCAGAAAAGGGTTTTTGTTTGTTTTCTTTTTTGGGAGTATTTGATACCGCATAGATTATGCCCATTTCATAACATGACCAAACTACACAACCTGCAGAACACTTTTAAGTTGTGTAGGATGTTGCACAAATAATGTCTAACAGAGACAGTAAAAAGGACGTTTGGAGATCACTGAAACATCTCTTCTATGATCAGAGGTAACAGCATCAATAAGAATAGCAGTTCTACTTTACAGAAATTTCACACAACACTGCATTTCTCCTGTAGTTAGGGTTTCTCGGCGAAAAAGGAATAGTTGGTGTGCATTAAACGGTCAGTTGTTTGTGTGGAAGTAATCATGTGAATGGAAGAGAGGAGAGAGTACCTTCTCAGTCAATGATTGATAGTTAGAGTCGACATTGATCCGCAGAGTGATCCAGTGAATACTATCGTCGTCATCTTCGTCAGCAGGAGCAGGCCCCATCTGTGTCTCAGTCTTCATGGCGCTGTGCTCGGGTTTCCTTTACGTATTTCTGTTGCTATCAATTGTTCTTCTCAGACTTCAGGGAAACCTTCAACAACCTACGCATTTCAAGAAACTATCTTCAATAATATGGGCACTAGGAAAATTCCTTATCCTCCATCACCGCTTACATGCTTTGATAGTTTGTTACCGAAAGGGACAGGTCATTATGATCTTGATCAATATTTGATGAAGAATCCTGTGACAAGCAATAATAATATGATAACGTCCACCTTAAGATTAAACTCTGGTTTACAAGCTCCATCTTTCCTTGGACAGCTCGATTCAAATCATGCCTTTATGTCTGCCAATGCATTCCTTTACAATGAAAAGCATCAGACATCCCTGCAAGTTCTCCAGTTCCTGATGAAGTCACAACAATGAGCTATACTCATCACATTTCTCCAGCTTCTACGGCAGCAACTGGAGATTTTAATTCAGATATCTTCCGTGTGCTTATGGAATCATTTGTTCATGAGGAGTCGCAGATCTGGGAAACTGATGCACATATTTCTATGCCACAGAATCTGCAGCTATGCCCATTAAATCAGCCTGAATCTGCAGATCTTAGTGATGACTTGTGGTCTATGTTGTCTCCAAGTTCACAATAACATCCCTCTGGTTTACATAAGTGAGCAGCGTTCAGTATCATGTGTTTCTAAAATAGCGTGGGCGTGATAATGGTCTGTAGTACTGGCTTGATCCTTTCAGCTTAGAATAGTATGTGTGCACTAACGACTCAATGGGTTTGAAGATAGTTTTACTCTGTTGTACACAACAGGCTTGCAATTCATTGTACACAAAATTTACAGTTATCGATGTTGGGTTCATGAATGTTTGTAGCCTTATGTCCGATAAAATTGGAACGATACAGAAATGGTCCAATTTTTTTTTTTTTTTATTTCTGTAATATTGTTTATTCTGTCTGGTATTTTACAGGCACATTTAGGTTGAAGAAAAACACTAGCTCTGTCATATCCCCAGGCACTAAGACATTGGACTGCTGTTGAAACATTTTGACATTCAACTTTTTTTGGATTTTCAACTATTTAGTAAGAATTTGATTATGGAATAACTATTTAGTGGGCTTTGGGTCCGAATTTTGAACCAAGGCTCTGATACCATATGTAAGAACCTGATTCCTATTATTAGAACCTCAATATATTATACACTAACAGATCTATTTTTTTTTATTTGCAAGTAATAAAAGGAGCTTGCTGACCTTCTCACAAAGCTTTAAACATTTAACATCTTATCATTTTATCATTTTATCATAAGCAACATGAATTAAGGTGAGCATTCCATTGATATCAACTTAACAAGAGTAGTCCATGGAAAAATACATGTTCCAGCGGTTGATGATGATACCTTTGTCTTATAGCTTCAGCTGAACGCTCATTCTCAATGACCCAACCAGATTTACCTCCCAGCCAACTAGGAAACAAATTCCTAGCCCAGGAAACCTCCACAGGATCCCTAGCCCTTCGTGCCCAAGTCCAACCAGATATAGTGTGTCCTCAAGAAGAATGTGCAAAACCAGATAATAATACTTTCCTCCTCTCAAACCCAAAAAACCTCCATAGGTTTCCAAGGTCTCCCCAAATCATAATAAGTCCAAACAATCACCACCAACCCCCATAATCATAAGCAAGAACCCAACCTCCCCAAAACTCCCCCCCTTTTCTCCCTTCCCCCTTCCCTTTTTATACCCTCCTTCCCTTCTCCATCTCAACCACCTCTCATTAATGTCATTCACTTCTCACCCATCCCTATAGTTGACTTCTTTTCTCCCAAGTAAGCTAGGAGTACATTTGGAAATGTGAGATGTAATTATATGGAGAGGACCATGTCTACTCCTTAGTAAATGTGAGGGTACATTGGGTAATGTGAAATGAATATATATATTGATAATGAGTTGGAGAGGACTATGTCTTCTCCCTAATAAATGTGAGGGTACATTGGGGAATGTGAAATGTAATTACATGGAGAGGACCATGTCTTCTCCTTAATAAATGTGAGGGTACATTGGGTAATGTGAAATGAATATATATATTGATAATGAGTTGGAGAGGACTATGTCTTCTCCCAAGTAAATGTGAGGGTACATGGGGAATGTGAAATGTAATTACATATGGAGAGGACAATGTCTTCTCCTTAATAAATGTGAGGGTACATTGGGTAATGTGAAATAAATACATACATTTTGAAATAATGGAAGGAGACCAAATTCTACCCAATATTCAATTTGAGAAGGTAAGTGGAGAATTTAAATAATGGAAATCATGAATTTATATTAGACCTATATTTCTGAATATTTTTAGATAATGTAAACATTAACAAATTTGTAGGATAAGATTTAAGTGGGGCATTACATACACCCCTCCTTCAGAAAACTTTGTCCCGAAGTTAGAATGAAAAGATGCAAGGATTTTGAAAGCATAGCACCGGAGAGAGTTATAGTAATGAAATCGAATAAGTATGGCAATGAAATTTCTTTCCATCAAGAGTCTCCAACTGATCTATATCTCCTATCCACCCTGGCCTACTTCCGTTCCCGCCCTATCCGCCCT
>APFE031111887.1:23544-36769 GCA_000404065.3 Pinus taeda | reverse complement strand
AGATCGCCTCTGGCTCAAGCGCGCTTAACTGTGGAGTTTTCCCCACAATCAAGCCCACTTAGCTTGCTACCCCTTTTGCAAAACCTTAGCAAGTATTGTGCCTCATGAACCATTCAAGTAGAGATCCCTTCACTCTTTTGAATTTAAGTATAGGGGGGTTACGCAGTGCATTATATTAGATATCATTTTTGGCATTCAACTGTGTTAAGTAAGCCATTCACGTATGACCATTTCCATGAGAGGTAGTCGTAAGTGACTAATTTCTCATGATTTGAATAGTTCACTTAGCACTCATTGTATCGGGTGATGCTCACAGGGGTGAAGAAGTGGGATTGAAAATGGTGAAATAAATCACATGGTGTCAATCATCACTTCCGGGGCTTGCACCTGGTAACTAGGACTTCCTAGGAGGTCACCCATCCTAGATTGCCTCTGGCTCAAGCGTGCTTAACTGTGGAGTTTTCCCCAAAATCATGCCCACTTAGCTTGCTACCCCATTTGCAAAACCTTAGCAAGTATTGTGCCTCATGAACCATTCAAGTAGAGATCCCTTCACTCTTTTGAATTTAAGTATAGGGGGTTTACGCAGTGCATTATATTAGATATCATTTTTGGGATTCAACTGCGTTAAGTAAGCCATTCACGTATGACCATTTCCATGAGAGGTAGTCGTAAGTGACCAATTTCTCATGATTTGAATAGTTCACTTAGCACTCATTGTATCAGGTGATGCTCACAGGGGTGAAGAAGTGGGATTGAAACTGGTGAAATAAATCACATAGCGTCAATCATCACTTCCGGGGCTTGCACCCGGTAACAAGGAATCAGAGTTTCCGGGGCTCATCACCTTTTGGTGCCATTGTCAGGGAGGTGTCAAAGTATTGATTGTTTTCTTTCCTAGTTGATTCATTTCTTTTACTTTTTGCAAAAACAAAAAAAAGATTTGCATTAAGCATATTTCATTTCAAAATAAAAAAAGTGCATTGAATTATAGTTTTCATTCAATCATAATAATAATAAAAAATATCCAACACTAACTCCCCCGTTTGATCACGTGGTACAGTAAGAGCAACATCACCATCCACTTTTGCAGGTAGAAGAAGAAGAGATGGCAAAGAATGTAGAATAAATGGATGGAAATTATGACAATGAAGAAGATCCTCTTGGATTTCCCATTCAAGATATTAATGTTAGTGTTCATATGAAGAACATCCCTCCATCTTTTCTTCCAAAATTTCATGGTCTAAGGTCAGAGAATCCAAAAAACTTTATCTTTGAATTTGAAATCCTTTGTAGATATTATGGTTACTTATTAAACACTCAAAAACTGAGATTTTTTCCGACAACATTGAAGGATAGAGCTCTTAAATGGTTCATGAGTTTAGGGACTAATTCAATAAGATCATGGAGTGACATGCAAAATATATTTCTAGAAAAATATAAAGATCATGATCTTAAAGAATAAATCTTTAGAATGAATCAAAAAGAGTATGAGATCCTTGAGGATCTAATAGAAAGGTTCATGTATAATGTTAACAGTGCAAAACTACAACATTTAGGATCCGATACAGTAAAAACCCTCTTACTTAGAACAATTAGGGATGATTGGATTGATTTCATTGATATTATGAGCAGAGGTGATGTATACCAATTATCATTTGCAAAAATTTTTGAAACATGGAAACACATACCAAGAGGAAGGGAAAGAGTAAGTAAATCAACATCACGATCAGAAAGTCAAGCTAAACTTGCAAATTTGTTTGATGACTTTCAAACATAAATTTTTAGCACTCTAATCAAACAAGTAGTAATGTTAAGAATGCAAGATGAAGAAAAAGAAAATTTCGATATTTGTCTTGTCCATGCAGAATCACATGATGTTAAATATTTTCCATCATTACCAAGGTTGAATGAATTTTATCAAGAGGACAATGGAGCAAGTCAATTTCCAATGCAACTATGTTATGTAGCTCCAAGAGGACCATGGTAGCATATTCAACCTGATATGATGCAAAAGCCTAATTCACAATTTCAACCTAATGCACATCCATCTCAAAGTAATTGTAAGACACCATTTCCTTGGAAACCTTGGCCATCTCAACCCAAAACAAATCTTATGAATTAAACTAAAATAAGACATATAAAATTCATTTTAGTTATGAAATGAGTCATGGTTTTTTTTGGACATATGGTATTGATAAACGTGTTGGTCCTGAAAAAAATTGTAAAGAGATTTATTTATAGATTAAGAATCTGCTAGGATGAATCTTATACTTAAGAATCTTATTACTTACATTTTTTAATGTATATCTCCTTAATAATGATGATGATGATGATGATGATGCTCAAGAAAAGAAAAAGAATCTAATTGGGATTCTTCAGAATCTTGTTTCTATGATGGAAGAGAAGAGAAAGAAGTGCTCCAAAATTGCTACAATTGGACTAACTCAATAAATTAAAAAGATTATAAGTATAATAGATATTGAAAAAGCCATATTATATATATTTTATGCATGTCAATAATTTCTAATCATTTAATTTATATACTACTTTAATATTAGTAATTTGAATGTGAAAAATAATAATAGTTTTTCCAAAACTCAAAATCAACTCAATTAACATTAAATTTTATAATCTTTTCTTTAATAAAATAAAATAAAAAACCTAATTATTTATCTTTCTTAATAATACTTTGTAAGATTTAACTCTTCATATCTCCTTCCTATTATCTCTACCGACCTCAAAATTTTACGTAAACTTTTAATTTAAAAAAGGTTCTACTTTAAATCTTCATTTAAAAGATATTTAGGACTATCGGAGGTCAATTCCGAAGATAAAAGTGTATTTTAATTTAAAATAATTTATTTCACATGTTTTTTTTCCTAATTTAATGTTTTTCATATAAATATATATTTAATATATTTTTTTTAATTAAATTTTGATATCTTTAAAAAAAAAGTTCTGTATTTCTCGTCATACAAATATTTAATTAGGCGGCAAAGATACAATTTCTACCTAACAACCCAATTTGAAATTTATTTTTATTTAAAAAAAACATAATTTATTAAATAAATATAATATGAATTAAAGTTATTAGAGGTAATCTTAATGAGTCAAAAAAATGTATTAAGTATTTACACGTTTGGTTAACCATATGGAAAACTTATTCATCCAAAAAAATTGACTTTTAATCCATATAGTTTGATCTAGGTTTTTAATAGACATGAGAAAAATGATATCATATAAGCTTATATTTTTACTATACTACTTATCTTTATGAATACTAATAGACTAATAGGCTTAGTTATAGTAAGGCCAAAAAAATAGTAGCTAATTATGACAAATAGTTCTAAAACCAAAAGGTTTTGATTGTGAGATATGTGAGTGTTTTCACTAGTTGTTGGGAGGCTTGGCCTTTAGTAGAAGTACATGGATTTGATATCTCTCAACTAAATAATTATATCATCTAATTAAATAAGAACTTCTTGTTAGCTGATTTTCTTATCTTGAATAATTTTTCCAACCATTTTTCTTATTTGCCAATATAATTCAACAAATTTATAATACTTCATGTCTCTATTTCTAGAATTGCCCACATTTGGCACCTAATTTTGAATCTTATCATATGCATCCCAATCATGCATGGCATTATGTTCCAGCTATATTTCTTCTTCAACAATGAACAATTGTTTCTATATCTATAAAGGATTTTGTTCCCAATACTCATAGGTTCCCCCCTTGCTAACATCTCACACTCTTGAGCCATAAAGTTGACTTCTTCCTTTGTGTCCCATGCAACCACATCAACATCTTGGCATGATCGAATAGATCCCCCCAAAAATCAACATACCCATAGGTAGAGCCTGACATAGACCAAGAGGAATATGACTAATAGGTTGAGGGCTATTAGAGAAGGTAAGAGAGGGTTGGAGGGAACCAATGAAAGGCTAGATGGGAAAAAAGGTAGCAGAAGAAAGATCCAGGATACAAATATTGTTTAGAAAAAGTGATACGACCAAAGATACAAATCGTATTAATGAACCAAGATGACCCAACAATGCAAACACATCACTAATGATCGAATGATCTTGTGAATCAAATAGATATTTTATATTTAGGTTGGGGGTACTAGGTCCTCAAGGTATGATCTATTCCCATGGAAATTCATTCTTACACATAACATTCTTCTATTTCCACCCTTATTAAACCATGTAGTCCTAGTAGTCTTGAAACATTAATTATCCTCTATGTATGAGGAAAGGGGTGGGTAAGGTTTGTTATTCCAACAATATTCTCTAGGTATTCATGAGATATTATGTCTATAGTTGTCACCTCACTTGGGGAGTCAATGACTTAGCATTTAGAACTTTACATCTTTCAATGAGGGAATCAATTTAAGAGGGATTTCCTTTGATATCAATAGGGGTAAGTAGATTTTTGTCTCATTCATTTGCCAATTTGTTGTTTGAACACTTTATGTGAGAGGGGATGGGGGCTAAAATGTGAGGTAAAATATTTGATATCTGCTCAGTTCCTTATTCCAACCTCCAAGATTGAGAAACTTTATTCATTTGAAACCTTTTTTGAAGTTTTATAATCACAGTAATGATGACACATGAATCTTTCTTCACTACTAGCATTGACTATTGTAGTCTATTGGCAATTACAATTCCATACTCTAGTTCCATTAGCTCTGCAAGATTATGCCTATTTATGATTATGGATCCATTATATACTTTTAGGATTTTTCCAGTGTGATCCCTAACGTTCCCCTCCATACCCAACAAGATTTGGATTTCCTTTTGGAGATCCATCAAAGTTAAACTTGATGACGTTTTGAGGAGGAGGAGACCAAAAATGGGAAAATTTGATATAAGGGGAGAAGGATTTTAACATGAACAAGCATTGGCCTCAAGAAATATGAAGACATGTTAGGATTTTCATATCTTGATGAATCCCATTCCATTTTGAAGTTGGCCATGGTTCTATTAGGAAAATTTCATGTTGATCTCATATATCCTTTTCCATATTCGGTTATCACTTTGAAGGTCAACTTGGAAATTACTTTGGTTCATTTCTTCCCACATTTCCTAGAGAATGAATATTGGGCGAAGCTACCTAGATTTATTAAATATGAGTGCTTGCCTGTACTTGTTCACCATTATTCTATAATTTGATTAATTTTGTTAATTTTTTGATCAGGTTGAGAGGATATTATAGTAATCTTGTCCCACATGGTTTAAATGTGGTGAAATTTAGTGAAAATATGTTACATTGTTTCTCCATCTAGGCTCTAATGCCTCCTTCCTTCTCCTATTGTGTCATATTTGTACATCCTTCAATCCTATCCCAAGTTGTTCTTAAGGGGAGATGTCAGGATATTCTGACACAAAGGAAATAGTTAAGTATAACTTGGTCTAGTGTAGAGTTAGGTAAAGTGTGTTTCTTTATTATGTACTTTTGTAACTTACAATTCGATGGTCACAATATGCAGTGATCTGACAGTTCATTCTCTCCTCGGTATTACCGACACTTGATTTGTGGCTTAACACCCGATTGGTCCATGATCTCTATTTAAAGAGATTGGAGGGTCATTTGTAGGGTAACCGTTGATGAGAGAAGCTTATGTAAATTTTCATTCTTTTATTAATAAATTTCCTAAAGTGGCCGTGTTGGCTCAGGCCATGGACTATTTCCCTCTTTGATGGTTTTAACCACATCAACAATATTGGTGTATTGATCTGTGATCTATTTGTGAATAGTGTCCTTTAGTTTTCTATCTGAGGAACTTACCCTCTAAATTCCTACATGGTATCAAAGCTATTTGAGGGCCGCATCTATTGGTGATCCAAATCTGAAGCCGTAGAACGGCATTTGACTATTGTTTCCTAGATCTACTGTTTCTGACTTCTTTTGGGATGAGAGAACTACTCTATTGCGTTAGGAGCATCTGTTCCAGTGAGGAACCTCTTTCATTTCACGCAAAAAGGTTTCCAGTAGCCCTAGGTACATCATTTTTAAGATCTGGAGGTATACAATGTTTATTTGCAGTTTCTAGTTATTTTCTCTCTATTTATTTCAGCTTATTTATCTCTTTGTTTTTTATTATCGGATCTACACCATTAATTTATGCGTATTCTCTTTTCCCCGCAACTCTGTGTGATCTGGGCAAATTAGAAATGGAAAGGAAATTTTTTGTCTCATGTGTATGCTCTTTTCCGCCGCGCATTAGTGTGATCTCAAAAAATCAGAAACATTCAGGAAAATTGTTAGTTTCCGGGTAAAGCTAACTTCAAACCATAAGTTTTTTTTTTTTGTATGTCTATTTTGAGTTTTGTGGTTTTTTTTTTGCAAGCCAAAAATAACTTTCTCAAGTAAGCACACACCCCAAGGCTTCGGTGACTAGAAAAAAAAACCCTTCCTCTTTTCCAAAAATTACTAATCTTTTAGACTAGCTCACTTGGTCCAAAGTTATTTTATGAGAATAGATGTTAGGCCCCTATACTACTAGTGTAACCCCTTATTGTTATTAGTACAATCCCCCTATTATATTATTGTACCCATGTAATCCCCATATTGTTACTATTATGCCCCATAGAAGCTCACTATTGTTATTATTGTGCCCTTATATTATTATTGTTATGTCGGCTCCGATTATATTATGACCCGTTAGACTCCTATATATAGAAACAAGGTCTTCTCATTCGTATCATCCAAGAATTGTTCATTTATGTGATGTAAAGGAGGTTTCCCCCTCGAAGAGGTTGAATTATAAGGCATTAATCTATCTTTTCTATCTTTTTGTGAGCTGGTTTCATAACATTTGGTATCAGAGCTTTGGATTCTAGGGTTTCGTTGTGCCAAATAGGTCATCGTGGAATTTGTCCTATAACTTTGTTTTTGCGTTGTCTCAGACACTAAAACAAAAACCCATTTTGGTTGAAATCATTTTGAACCTCGGATCCGAAATTCAGAGATTTTTGCACTATATTTGGAGAGATATGATCTGAGGAGGTTGGCCTTTTGGAATACTCTTGAATTACATTCCAAATAGGTGACCTGGGGAAAATAGTCATAACTTTTGTTTTGAGCATCATATTTAAATTTAATCAGAAGTTACAGAAAGTGGACGGACTATAGTTTCTTGTGTATATGTTCCAGATCTGAAGGTCAAAACAATAACATGTGGCACTTCATATAAGTTCGCTCTACTCGACCAGTCTATACTCAGGTCGCCGTGGGAGATTTGGCATAACTCTTCCTTGGAGAATCCAATTTGGATTAGACTGGTGGCATTAGAAAGAGGACGCAAAGGGCTACTGTAGGTTGTGATTTCAGAACTGGAAGATCCGAAATTATAGAGTTACAATCGTTTCAAGATCGAGCTCCTAAAATAAAGAAAACGTGCTATGAGGAAGTTTGATGGCAAGGATCTGGTAAATTGGATACCTCAAATGGAGCAATATTTTGATATACATGGTGTACCATTGTTACAAAAGGTATGTATTGCATCTTCGTATTTAGAATCGGATAAATTATTATGGTATAAAGGGCTTTGTTCTCATAAACAAATTGTTACCTGGTTAATTTTCATGGAGGAAATGATAGCACATTATGAGGATACAAAGAGAAACACCTTCTTTAGAGCAACACCACAACAATTGGAAAGAGAAAAATGGCTTTGATACAAAGTGGAAAGTAAAATTATGGCAACAAGGACGTCTACCCCTCACAACTATAATAATGGAAGTGTTGTTTCTATTAGCCTTCCACAACCTACAAGGGTTACACCACAACAATTGGAAGAAAAAAGAAAAAAAGGGCTTTGTTACAATTGTGATAGCAAATGCACTAAAGGTCATAAGAGTGTTGAGAAGAAATTATTTTATATTGAGTATGAAGAGGAGGAACAAAAGGATCAAGAAACATCAAAAGAAGAGGATATACACCAGGAACCAACCCTAGAGAAAGAAGAAATGAATCCGACCATATCTTGTAAAGCATTGGCAAGAATTACCACTCCTCAAACTCTCAAGATAGAAAGACATATCAAGAGGAAAAAGGTTCAAGAAGTGAAAGATCGCATCGAGAAAGAAGAAATGAATCCAACCATATCTTGTAATGCATTGGCTGGAATTACCACTCCTCAAACTATCTAGATAGAAGGACATATCAAGAAGAAAAATGTTCAAGAAGTGAAAGATCACATTGAGCATCGAGAAATGAATCCGGTCATATCTTGTAAAGCATTGGAAGAAATTACCACTCCTCAAACTCTAAAGATAGAAGGACATATCAACAAGAAAAAGGTTGAAGCAGTGAAAGATCACATTGAGCATCAACAACAAGTTCTCCAACTTTTAAAGGATAATGCCACTTTGGTGCAAAATCGAATGAAACAACAGGTAGATCAACATCGTAGTGAAAAATGTTTTGATGTTGGTGATTGGGTATTTTTATGGCTACATCTCAAGCAAGCTATTTATGACAAGGAAATGTTGGCAATACTACACGCACTTAAGAAATGGTGACCATACCCAATGGGAAGACACTTCAAGGTAAAAATGGATCATGATAGTCTTAAATATTTTTTAGAGCAAATATTATCTTTAGAGGAACAAAAAAAATGGGTCACAAATATGTTGGGTTATGACCTTGACATCATCTATAGAAAAGGGAAGCAAAATTTTGTTGCAGATGCACTCTCAAGAAAGGATGAGGATGTGGAAGAACTGTTTTGTGCTATTTCTATTATCCAACTAGATTGGATAAACGAAGCAAGGGATGAATGGAAGAAGGATGAAGAAATGTGGCCACTCATTCAAAAGTTGCAGAAGATCCCAATTCAAACAATATGGCCAGAACTTGAAGAGGAAAGAAAGATCATATTGGAACCTAGAGCAATCACAGAAATAAGAACTTGACAGCTACGAAATCGATCAATTTCAGAGTATCTAATCAAGTGGAAGAACTTACCAGCTGAATATTCCACATGGGAGGACAAGAATTTTATACAAAAGAATCAAGAACTACTCAAGCATTGAGGACAACACTTTTTGAAGGAGAGGGGCATGTTAGGCCCCTATACTGCTAGTGTAACCCCTTATTGTTATTAGTACAACCCCACTATTATATTGTTGTACCCATGTAGTCCCCATATTGTTGCTATTGTGCCCCGTAAAAGCCCACCATTGTTATTATTGTGCTCTTACATTATTATAGTTATGTTGGCTATGATTATATTATGACCCCTTAGACTCCTATATATAGAAAGGAGGTCTTCTCATTTGTATCATCCAAGAATTGTTTATTTATGTAATGTAAAGGAGGTTGTCCCCTCAAAGAGGTTGAATTCTAAGGCGTTAATCTATCTTTTCTATCTTTTTGTGAGCTGGTTTCATAACATCTTGAGTTCAAGGCTTTCTCTTTGTTGAGCTAATTAGATTATGTTTGGAAAGGGGGAAGATTTTTTTTAAATATAACATTATCATTCATTTCCACACATTCCTGCACTTCGTCGACATCTTCAACAACTTTTCTTCAAAAAGCCATAACTTCTTTATCCGGAAGCCGTTTTTAGAGCCATTTTTTTGAATCAGCCTAGCTTTTCAATATCTTTCCATTGGAACACTTAGTTTCAACATCTATAGCTTCAGTTTCTGTTAAAATGGAAAGTCCATGCCAAGTTATTCTTGACAGCACCAACTACTTCCAATGGTGGTCCTACATTGTGAATTTACTTAGAAGTAAAAGTCTTTATAGAATAGCCTCAGGCCAAGAAACCAAATTGAAAGATGAAGATAAGACAACCGAATGGGAAAATAGGCAAGATCAAGCATGTGGGTTGATAGGGATGTCTATTTCTCCAGACCTTAGATTCCATATTGCAGAACTTGATACTCTTAATGAAGCAATGAAACAGATCACTAAAGTTTTTGGAATTAAAAATGAACTTAGATCCCATCAACTCGAAAATGAGTTGCTTACATTGAACCCTAATAATTTTTCTTCCATTGAAGATTTTTTGTCCAAATTCAAGACCCTTAGACTTCTCTTGGAAGCTGTTAACGTTAAGAAAGAAGATGGTAACCTTATCTATTCCATTCTTACTAAGTTGGGATGAGACTACTCTATGCTTGTTTCCACCTTCCATTCTACAAGAAAAGCCTTCATTTCTCAATGACAAGACTACAAGTCCCCTTCCTTTGATTCCTTTTGTGATTCTTTAATAAGAGAACAATAAAAACTCTTACACCTTGGTCTTCTTATTCTTGGAAACTCTTTTAAGAAAGCCTTAGCCACCCAGCAACAACCAAATTCAAAGAATCATAAGAAGTCATATCCTAAAAAGAATGGTCCTAAACCAAACAAGGGTCCTAAGAAATTTCAGCCTCAAAATGAAAAATCATTTCAACAAAATGATAAGGCAAATAAAAACAAAGGGAAGAAGACTGATAGACATTTCCGTTTTTGTAATCAAGATGGCCACTTAGAATCCAAATGCTTTAAGAAGATGGAAGCCTTGGAAGCAGCAATGAAGAAGAATAACATCCATCTGGAGCACTCTTCAACTTCAACTTCATCTTCATGAATAGCACTTTCTGCATGTGGTTGTCAAACATCTCGGTCTGGATATGCACTAAATGTATGTTCTTCTTCTAATTCTCATGAGTGGCTCATTGATTCTGGAGCTTCTTATCACATGGCCAAAAAAAAGCCATGTTTTCTTCTTTAATTGATTGTAACACCAAAAATATATATGTTGGTGATGATAGATCTCTTAGTGTTGTAGGGACTGGAACTGTTCATATAGACAATGGTCAATTTAATGATGTATTATGTGTTCCAACCTTATCCTGCAACCTTCTATCTGTATATCAGATAAATCATTTAGGTGAAGGTAAAATCGCTGAATTTTCACCTCAAGATGTTTTAATTAAGGACCTAAGAGATCCTAGATAGATTCTAGCTGCTGGAATTGCTGATGATTCTACAAGGTTGTATAAGTTTAACGACTTTGGGTCATCAAATCTTCCCTCGGTATTTGTTACTCATAATGATGAAGTGAGCAAACTTTGGCATGAACAATTTGGTCACTTAAACTATCGCTCCCTTCAGAATCTATGTAAAGAAAATATGGTGACAGGTCTTCCAACGGTATTTTACAAAGATAGCGTTTGTTCTGGATGTGTACTCGGAAAACATCATCGGGATAGTTTTGAAAAATGTGTCTCTTGGCACACCTCAGCCCCTTTATAGCTTGTGCATAGTGATTTATGTGGTCCACTTCCAGTTGTTTCATTATTTCGCTACAAGTATTTCTTAACTTTCATTGATGATTTCTCCAGATGAACTTGGGTATACTTCTTAAAACTGAAGAGTGAAGTATTTAACATGTTCTTGGCCTTTAAGGCCTTTGTTGAAAAACAATCTGGACATCAAATTCTTAAGCTAAGATCTGATAATGGCAGAGAATATGTTAACAACAAATTCATCAACTTTTGCACTGAGAATGGAATTCAAATGCAACATACTGTTCCATATAGTCCACAAAAAAATGATGTAGGTGAAAGGAAGAATCGCACCTTAAAGGAAATGGTGAATTGTATGCTTCAATCTAAAGGACTTAGTCTTAATTTTTGGGCACAAGCAATTAACTGTGCAAATTACATAATAAATCGCACTCCTACAAAGGTTTTAAAGAATATCACTTCAGAAGAAGCATGGAGCTCAATTAAACCAGATGTAGGTCACTTTCGTGTTTTTGGAAGTGAAGCATGGGCCCATATCCTAGATGAGAAACATAAAGCTTTAGAACCTAAGAGTGAAAAATGTATTTTTGTTGGATATTCTAAATATTTCAAAAGATACAAACTTATTCCACTTAAGTCCATAAATGTTATCATCAGAAGAGATGTAAAGTTTTTGGAAAATATATCGGCCTACAAGCCTAGTTCGGCGGATGTGCCACCTCTCTCTATCCCTTCTACTTCTGAAAATATTTCTTCCTTAGATGATGACAGTGAGGATGACAATCCTCCCCCACTCAGGATCCTCCTTCAGCTCCTCAGCTTCCAAAATGGGTTTGTGCTACTCGAGATGCAACAGGTGCTCTTGCCGGTGATCCTACAGATCAGCGATGTACACGTTCTCAGTTTGATAGAGCCTCTTCTACACTAACTCAAGCTTCAGCTAATTATGATCCTGACACCTTTGTAGAAGCTTCAGGCCATCCAGATTGGGAAGCAGTGATGAATGAAGAATATTGTGTTAGCTAATGATACATGGGATCTTGTTCCTCTATCAAAGGGATGAAAACTTATTAGATGCAAATGGGTTTACAGAACCAATTATGGACCAAATGGAAAGTTGATAAACATAAAGCTTGTCTTGTTTCTAAGGGTTTTTCATAAGTAGAAGGCATTGACTATACTGAAACCTTCTCCCCTGTTGCCAAAATGAACTGTATCCGCCTTGTTCTTTCCCTTGCTGCCTCTTTCAAATGGGAAGTCCATCAGATGGATGTTAAATCTACCTTCTTGCATGGGGACTTGCATGAAGAACTCTATATGGAACAACCTACTGTATTTATACATACAGACTCTAGCCTTGTATGTCGGCTTAAGAAATCCCTTTATGGTCTCAAGCAAGCCCCTCGAGCTTGGTATGCCAAAATGGATAGCTTTCTTTTAGAAACTGGCTTTTCTAGGTGTCATTTCTAACAATATTGTAAGGAAATTTTTAAGAAACACCCTAAATTTATATGTATAATAAATGGCTAATCCCCATGATACATAGGAAAAATGGGAGGCGATTTTATCAATAATATAATATGTATATATAATTTTTTTTGGCAAATCTCTCACCAGATTATATTACCTTGTACAGTGATGGAGAATCTTTCACTAAATTATAAAATCTTATAAGATCTTACCAAATCTTTTATTGAATAATAAAACATTGTGAATTCTTGGCGAAAGTTTTGTTAAAGTATGAAACCATATATGATAATAAGAAAACATATTCATTAAACTGTAATACACTAACATACATGTTTGGAAAAAAGAAACATAATTTTCTCTTCCTACAAACAATGTTCCAAGTTTCAGTGGCCATGTTTGTCAAGGTTCTTCAATACACTCTTTCATATGCTTCTATTAGTTTTAATAATATTACACAACAAAGTTCTTGTAGGTGTTGATATTGACAACGAGTTCTATCAAGG
>APFE031111887.1:0-22324 GCA_000404065.3 Pinus taeda | reverse complement strand
TTTTTTTTTCACTCTATGCTAGTTTGCATATCAGGATATTTGATCCCTCTTGGGGTTTAGTAGATCCATAGTAAAGATGGATCTATGCTGGTTTAATTCCCCCATTTAAATAGGTTACATTCCACGTGAATACCATAGGTCAATACCATGTGCCATTTTTATTTTTATTAATACTAATATTAGGGTTAATAATGTTTGTTTGCATGGTATTAATAATAATATAGCCCATGGTATTTTGCCCATAGTTTTCACCTAAATAAAACACATTTTTTGAGTGTTTGTAAATATAAGGTGACCTATGGAGTAAATATAAAAAAATGTTTTATTTGTTTACCATACCTCTGGTTTATTTATATTTTTATTAATTTACCATGCCTCTTTTACAAATATGGTATTTGGCCCATAGGATTCACTTAAATAAAACCTCTTTTTTGAGCCTTCATAAATAGAACGAGGGTTATGGACTAAATATAAAAAGAGGTTTTATTTATTTACCATGCGTCTAGTTTATTTATATTTTTATTTATTTACCATACCTTTTGAGTAAGTATAAAAAGACGTTTATTTATTTACCATACCTCCACTTTACTTATATTTTTATTTGTTTACACCCTTGCATGTATATAAGGTGACTTATGGAGTAAATATAAAAAATGCTTTATTTATTTACCATACCTCTCATTTATATATATTTTTATTAATTTACCATGCCTCTTTTATAAATATGGTATTTGGGCCTTTGACCCATACGATTCACTTAAATAAAACCTATTCTTGAAAATGGGCGAATGGAAGGTTGTAACTCCTAATTTCAAGGGCTAAATTTACCTTTTTTACCCTTTCCCTTAGAATAAGGTGGGATATTTGAGGCAATTTGTAAAAATGTACTATGATACAAAATATTCATGCATTAAAAATTTAAAACCCCTAATTTCCCCTAAGGGCGAATATTCGCCCCTAAAATTTTCCATGCGATACTGTCTACACCAAGAAAGTGGGAAAGTCCCTTATCATTCTTGTTCTTTATGTTGATGATCTTATCCTTACTGGTAGTGATCCCAACCTTATAAACCATGTGAAGCCCAGCCTTGAAAAGAAGTTTGAAATGACAGACTTAGGGCACTTGCATTATTTTCTTGGTCTTCAAGTCTTACAATCCATGGAAGGTATTTCCCTTTCCCAGTCCAAGTATGCTTGTGATCTTCTACGCCATCTTCACATGGAAGGTTGTAAGCCAACCCCTTCTCCCTTTCAGTCTAGAGCCAAACTTTCAGTCACTTGTACTTCACCTGAAGTTGATGCTACCTTATACCGTCAACTTGTAGGAAAACTTTGTATCTGACCCATACCTGTCCTGACCTTTCCTTTGTCGTTGGCCTTATTGCTCATTTTATCAAAAACCGACATGAAAGTAATTGGAAGGTAGCTAAAAGAATACTTCAATATGTTCGAGGTACAGTTCAGTTTGGGATTCATTACAGTGCCAAAGCATCTCCTCTATTGGTTGGTTTCACTGATTCTGATTTGGCTGGCGACCCTAATGGTTGGAAGTCTACTGCAGGTTATGTGTTCACTCTTGGTTTAGGACCTATTACATGGGCTTGCAAGAAACAAAGTGCCATTTCTCTTTCTTCAACAGAGGTAGAGTATTGTGGTGTTGTAGAAGCTAGTATGGAAGCCCTGTGGCTTCGTTAGATCCTATCAGAGTTTGGCTTTCAGTAACAGCATCCGACTACACTTTGGTGTGATAATCAAAGTGCCATTCAACTATGCAAAGATCCAGTACAAATTCAGTGCAGCAAACACATTGAATTGCACATGCACCTCATCGGAAAGCTCATTCGTGACCATGTTCTTGAAGTGCAATATTGTTCAACAGATGATCAAGTTGCAAAGATCTTTACAAAGGCTCTCACAGAGGCGAAGTTTACTAAACTTCGATTTATGGTTGGAGTTCAGGAAGTTGTCACTAAGGGGGGGTAGGCTCTTAATGCCTCCTTCCTTCTCCTATTGTGTCATATTTGTACATCCTTCAATCCTATCCCAAGTTGTTCTTAAGGGGGGATGTTAGGATATTCCGACACATAGGAAATAGTTAAGTATAACTTGGTTTAGTGTAGAGTTAGGTAGAGTGTGTTTCTTTACTATTTACTTTTGTAACTTACAATCTGATGGTCACGATATGTAGTGATTCGATGGTTCATTCTCTCCTCAGTATTACCAACACTTGATATGTGGCTTCACACCTAATTGGTCCATGATCTCTATTTAAAGAGCATGGAGGGTCATTTGTAGGGTAATCGTTGATGAGAGAAGCTTATGTAAATTTTCATTCTTTTATTAATAAATTTCCTGAAGTGGCCGCATTGGCTCAGGACATGGACTGTTTCTCTCTTTGAGGGTTTTAACCACGTCAGCAACACTGGTGTATTGATTTGTGCTCTGTTTGTGAGCGGTGTTCTTTGGTGTTCTATCTGAGGAACTTACCCTATAAATTCCTAAAATTTCTAACATAAATAACAATAGGAAGGACCCATCAAACCTATTTTAACTAGATTGTCCTATGATAGGATTTTATCTAAGTAATGAACCATAAGAACGTTTAAATTTTGAGCCATATATTTTTCTTCTAGAATTTATCCCAAATGAATCTATGGTGGAGAATTTGGCTTCCTAGATTTAAGATTTTCCCACATTAGGATTTTTTTCTTAGAAATGAGTAGAAAGAAAGTGGAAATTTTGCATTGTATATTTCGCTTCTAGATTTTATCCCAAATGAATTTATGACTGATATTTCAACTTCCTAAGATATATTGAACATTTCCTTGATGGTGAAATTTCTAGCTGATTTATATCCCCATCTTAATTTTCCTAGATTGATTTGTATCTTTCTTGCATCAAGGGTTGCCCATAATTTATCTAATTCAAACATTCCTAGTGGTATTATCTATTGATGTGGTGGAATCCAAGATATTCATTGTCGATTGTTATTGGTGGAGTCCCAATAACAAAAAAAAAATTGTCTAGAGTTTGCATTAACCGTTTGAGAGGAATAAGTTATTTTTTCTCAACCGTTTTTTGGAGCTACTACTAGGAATCTTCCTGCAATAGAACTTTCTTGACAATTTGAAATTCCTAGATGTATTATTCTTATATAAGAGCTCTTTGTTAGCCTATTTAATTCCATAGCATTCACCATATTGTTAGGAGACATATACACATTAAATCTTGTTCTTATTGATCTCTAACATATTTATTTTTCCATATGTTTCCCCATATTGTTTGTGAGCATTGAAGCCACCACCACCATGTTTCGACTTCCCCATGAGACAAGGTACATTTCCCATGTCCTTAGCACCTCCCCATAGAAAGGCTCTCTTAAGGTTGCAATATATTTTGAGTACATATTTAGGAGCGTTTAAGGCTAAATATTTATATATATACATTGCTTGAAGCATAGATTTAAACAACACAAATAACATGTTATGTTTAGATGGAAGAAAGATCAATTTTCAATTTGTTCTCAATTTTATCCAAAAGTTCCTCCCAAGAGGACTGCCTTAGAACATTTTCCACTAAATGCACTCCCAAGTATTTTGAAGGAATGATACTTTTTTGGAAGCCAAAATTTATAGAGATATTATTTTATATAGCAAGAAGGGTATTGAAAAAAAATATTTGATATGTACCTTAACTTTATGTATTTTCATGATGCTTCCATGAAGTATGGCATGACCTATTTAACCTATCTTTCTTCATGAATAGTTGGCATGGTCTTTAACATTGTGTAATCCATAATATGTTAATGAGAGGTTACATTATTCTCCCCTCGTAGGTGCAATCCTTTTATTTTCCTCTCATTGACCACTACTTTGATATAGCCACCTAAATTTCAACCACTATAATAAAAATCAAAGGTGAGAGGGACCTCCTTGGGTAATGCCACAAAAAGTATTAAAGGTGCTTTAAGGTGATCCATTGACCAAGAGAGGAAACCAACGTTGTAATCCATTGTATCTATGATTTAGAGAAGCCAAATGTTGATATGAGCTATTTAATGTAATTCCAACTTAACCTATAAAACTATTTGACATATCCAATTTTATCATCATGGATGTTTTTTTTTTTCAAGGAGTGGATCATTTCATGTGTTAGAAAGATAACATCTAATAATTTTCTCCCTTCTACATAACTTGTCTTTTCTTGAGAAATTAACAAGGAAACACTGGATTAATTTTATTATATTTCACTTTGGTAACAATTTTTAAAATGAAATTGCAAAGGGAGATTGGCTTGAATTTGTTGAGTTCTTCCATTTTTTCTTCCTTGAGAATTAAGGTTATAAAAGTGGAGGTAAGAGTTGGTATAATGTTCATTCTATGCCTTAAGCCCTCTACTACTTCCCAAATATCATTCTTTATTCTAGGAAAACATGCATGAATGAAATTGGTCATGAATTCCACCAAGTCCTATTGGCTCTACATTTTTTCATGTCCATGATAGTTTATTATACTTTCTCAATAGAATTTTTTGTAAGAAATGTTATATTCTTCTCTTTAGTAATTAGTTTAGGAGTGCGTTGGGTAATTTCTTTTATAACATCCAATCCATCTGCTTGATTTTTTGTGAGTAGGGACTTGAAATATTGGATGTGTTCTCCCTCTATATCTTCACGATTGGATAATTTTTACTCCAGTCCAACTCTTAACAAAGTGATGTTGTTGTGTTGTCGATGTCTAATCATTGGTATATGGAAAAACTATGAATATTTTTCCCAACTTTTAGCCATTTGAATTATGGTTTTTGTGTCCATAAAATTTTCTCATAATTGTAAAGTTTTTTAGTTTTGCTTGTGGATTGGCTTCCTAAACTTCCGAGTTTTTTTATTATTTTCCATTAGTTATAACATGTTGTTGGAGGATTTCTATTTTCCCCTCTATATCTTGTTTGGCTTTAACTGTCCCCAATTCCTCCTTCTTCCATTCTTTTAATTTTTTCTTTGACTTTTTCGAACCTTTTTTGCAGTCTATACATGGGGTGACACAAGCTATTGCTTCCTCTTGCCACCAAGTTATTATGTTTTCCTAAAAATAAATATTCCCTATCCATAAAGCTTCAAATATGAAAGGTTTCTTTTGGTCCAACTCCAAGCATGCTAGCCAATTATGTAATTCATAGCTAGGAGGGATTGTGGCTGCTATGTTAATCCATTTTAGGAGAAGAGATCCAGAGATGAAAAAATGTCAAGATGATAAGGCACCTGATGATCTCCCCCTCCTGAATTATTCCATGTATGGATTCATTTAGTGATTTCACAATCTATCATACTTTTTGTTGGATTGTTTCTTTGAAGATGGTTGAGTCATTATATAATCTAGATTGTATCATTATATTATTTTTCATCCATATTGATGTTTCTAGAGTGGAAAGGGTGGAGGAATTAGCTTATAGGATGATTTTAATATGTTCATCTCAAATTGGTGAATTGAGATGTGAAACCTTTCAGAAGCAATTTGAGAAATCAAATTTCATTTTTTGCTGGTAAAACTGTATTGATTGGCTGCTACACCCCCTAGCGCTATTATACACATACATACCTTTTCAATGACACAAAACATATATCAATTAAAGTCTATATGCAAAATTTATCCCACTCAAAAGTCGACCTGCATGTTTTGACCACCATGATTTAAGAGGATGTCACATCAACTGCCATTATTCATGGAAAATGGGATGACCAGATGCTCATGATGAAGATGACTCTAGAAGAGTTGATATTCAAACTTTAGTAAAGGATTAAAGGAAGCAAACGTAACTGCTAGTAGGCTAGCGGCTGTGTTATAACCAAGCCACTAGGAGAAAAATGGGTTCCATTCTATTCAAGTGTATTTTGTTCCATAGATGAGAAAAATAGTCAACATTAGATAGAGAGAGGGAAACATAGAAGGTTTGGCATTGAATAATCCTGCAAGGCACATGTATCACTTCTTTTATCTTGCATACATTTTTGTTCAAAGAAAGAGAAAGGAAAGCGGCCCATGAGGTAATGAGTATAACCCTTCCCATGCCAATGATATTGTGAAATACTATATTTTTAGAGGAAATAGTTGAGACCATCGTCATCAATAGAGTCCTATCAAAATAAAAAATATGATCCATTTTCAAGGACCCTTTCTTATCCTATGTGTCATGGAAGATATGTGTCAAGATGCTATTGGACCCGAGCCACTAAATTGACAAATTATGATTTGATCATCCATGGATTATATATACTTCCCTAATTTACTAAATGTGATTTATATTTAGAAACCTCTACATTTCAACGATGTTAGAATGGGAACCATCTTTTGTTGAGAGTCCTTGAGCCAATAGATTATATATACTTCCCTAATTTAGTAAATGTGATTTATATTTAGAAACCTAAGTTTAAGGATGTTAAAGTGGGAACCATTGTTGGGAGTCCTTGAGCTAATGTATCTGGTCTACGTCTACATGGGCATGAGGGTTTCATGTGGTCTACTGCTTTACCCTCTTTTGTTCTTGATTCTCCAACAATACTATTGTGGGATGCTATTATGGGTGATTGGTTTATTGGGAGTTCCACTTTTGCCACTTTGCTCTCCCCTTCTTAACAACAATATCATTTTCAAAACTAACGCAAAAAAGGTGACACAAAACACCTGCCAATTTTTTATTTATTCAAATATTTTTATTTCATTATTTTTGATAAATTTATTTAAATAATTAATATAAAACTACTAAATATTAATAATATTACCTACCATATAATTATAACTAATTTATTTTAATTAATTTTTTATTTATTTTCGCATAAAAAAAGACATTGAAAATTTCCAATTTTCCCTTTTCAAGCACAAGAACGAAAACTTCAGTTTGATCGATGCAGCCCTTTTTCGCATTATACATTTCAAACCGCATGTTTTCCCAACTCCGTAATTTACATGATATTATTGGTGGGGATTTTTATTTTTGGGCCATATTATCTTAATTCGCCCTGTGTACTCCATTTTAAGGTATGCTGTGGATTCTATGTGGTCACATGAACACTCCAAAGGTGTCAGTTTCAACTCATGCGTCATGTATGATTCAATACAGAAATCTTTTTGTTTCGATGTGGCCGCGCTCGTCATAACTCAAGTTAAAACCAAAATGATATAGGCACCGTTTGGACTTTTCTACGCAGCCAAAACTGGATAAGTTTAAACTTACGTAAAAAGCGGTAAATTTTGCAAATGTTATTTCACAAATATTAACTATTTGAGTTTCAACCTAGCAAACCTTATTTCCTTTTTATGCCATTCCAATTATTTAGGATTACGGATGCTTCTTAATTCTTATATTGGAATGTCCGGAGATAATCTTTACCATTGCTTTGGATTTATTAGGTTTAATAAATATGGATTACATTCAAATCATAAATTTATATAGACCTACTTTGATATTAATATAATAAATGATTTGAAATACTTATTAAAATTAATATAAACTTGAAACAAGTACAACAATGTTCAGTTGTGACTAATTTGATAGTATATATATATATCCAAAAGTTTCATAGGGAAAAATCAGCATTCAATCAAATATCGTCCTTTTCTAATTTCTTATCTTGGGAAATTATAACGTAAAATTATTTCTTATCTTGGGAAATTATAACGTAAAATTATGAGATGGAATATTTTTACAATCTCTTACAAAAAAGTTACATTTCAACGTTAATATTCTTTCTATAAATGTCTAAAATTTTCGATATGATTAAATTGATTGTAGATTTTTGGAATATTTTAGGATCTGAAAAATATATGGTCAAAAAATTGACTGTACCTATGTCTGTAAGATCCCAAAATCTTCCAAGAATCTACATTCGACTGAAAACTTTGAAGAACAACTGAACCTTATATTAGTAAGCAATCTGTTTATCAAATACACATTACTTAGCATTAACATCGAATTATGATTTTGTGATGCATCCTCTGCTACATACTAATAATAATAACTATACCTCCTTTGATTTTAGGTCACACAGTATATGTGGACATGGATGAAATTTCTGGCAAATCAGCAGAAATCACGGAGATGAGATTAGGTAAAGATTACGACATTAAATCCATCATGGACGTTGCCAAATTAGCGATTCAATGTGTTTAATCAGAACCATCCTCTGGGCCAAGCGTCGCAGTGGCCGAGATGAAAGAGGCTGTCACAGTTGTAAGGATAAGGCTGCTCTAATTTCGGAGATTACTATCGAATATGGCGATTTAGGTGCAGCCCGGCCTGTTTATGTGGAGATTCCAGTGGACCCAGAGAAATTGACTTGGGTGAAAGCGGCTGGAAGCGACCTATAACAGGTCAAGAGGATAATAAGTTCATGTGATGGCTATCGATACAGTGTACACTAGTATAGCAAGTCAAACACATTTTCACGATGACTGACCTTAAGGTAGTGCAGCGAAAAAGACGCTTTGTTTTCGTTGTTAATATTGGCGTGTTATCAAGTGATACTAGATGCCAAGCATATGCTTTCTAAAATTCAAACGTTATAACTTCGTTTATTTTACACTTCAATTTCAGTGCATGAATTCCTTAAATGTCACTTGCCACGTCTAAACGTGTTAATAAATGTTTTGATACATTGATATCTCTCAAAATATTTGAATGGTTATAACTTATTACTTAATGTAATATGTGTTTTATAATTTTTTTTTGGTGGGTTATACTTTACAAGTTATTTGCTTTTTGAGATGGCTTAGATCTATTTTAATTTTTAATCACTCTATGATCAAATATTTATGTCGATTCTTTTTTAATAGTGCGTTGAAGCTTTAATGTTAAGATTCTTTTTTAATAGTGTGTTGAAGCTTTAATGTTAAAATTTTTATTAGTTTTAATTTTTTTCCCTGTGTGGATTACTTATTAATCTCTTTTTTTTGAATTTTATGAACTAAGTTACAATGGTTGGTTATACTGTTATTATTTTTTTCATGATTTCTGTTTAGCTTTGTTTTTTTTCTGAGATTTGGTAGAGTGGGTTGAAGCTTCAATGTTAAAAAAAAATTCAGCTTTAAATTTTTCTTGGTGTATTACTTTATTAATTTTTCGTAATTTTTGAATTTTATGAGCTGAGTTACAATTGTTGATTTTTATATTGTTATTATTTTTTCTATGATTTTGTTTAGTTTTCGTTTTTATTTAAGATTTGGTTATCAATTTTGCAGTCACAAAATATTGTGATCACAAAATAATTTGATCTATTACTTATCATTTAAGTAAGTGTTTGATGTTATAATTCCACAATAATCATCAACAAGTGGGGCTAGTGAAATCCATAAAATGGAATGTTTACTAATGCTTAGAGTGAATTTGACTGTAATAACCTGACACCCTAATTTTGTACTAGGCCCCTATTTGCAAGGATAATGGGCTTCTACTCTTAGGCTCGTGTAACAAATTGATTCACATTTTGCTCCTATACCTCCTCCCTGAGTGATTTCTATTATGATGGTTGTCCCCTATTATGATGCTTGTCCTTAAAGCGCAGGAAGCATCCCTCATAAGGCTCTATTTGTTTGGATTTTTCTCCTTCAATAAGTTATTTACCTTGACCTCCTGACACCCTGATTATGTGAAAACACAATGCACATCATATTCAAAAGGCACATTGTGGGACTCTCATTATTGACCTCTTTGTATCATGTAATATTTGCTCGTGCATTATTTTTTCGCCTTGGTAGCTTAATGCTCTGATTCTCTGCTAGCTATCCATGAGTATGGAAAGTGGGCTTCCATTGCCAAAGTATTTGTAGAGATAATTTTCCTCCTTTCTCCGCTAATATCTAACTCCCAAAAATTTTGTTGTATGTCCGAAACACATGGTACATTAATGTCATCCCTTGTTCCCCCATGCTTATTCAACTTATTTCCATCTCATCCAGTCAAGCATGTCACTTGCCTCTCCTATGTGATCTTGACAATGTCATCATGCCATATATCCCTAGCATAAGATATCCTTATTTTTCTCACCATATGAATGAAGGAGGTAAGTTTCACACCCCAAAGAAATCACTCCTCTTTTGACTCAATGTATCTCTAAGATTTTCTTAATGCATCTAATGGCAACCCTATCCTCCAAAAGGGTAAAGTAATATTGATGAACTATGATCCACATGAAGGAAAGATGGAATGTATATATACTATATCAAAAGAAGATAAAATATTAATAAGGAGATATGAGGGAAGCGAGATCTTCTCCATAGGAGTTGTTAGGTCGAGTAATCACATTAAATGGTGACTCACTTAACACCAATGGCCCTTGGAAGGTGTGTCCTTGTTTATAAATCATGTCATATTCTTCACAATTAACTTCATAGTAACCAATTAACTCAAGAGATAAATTTCCATTCATAGCTATTATTTCTAACTCCCTAGATCTCAATATGAAAATTCCAACATCATTTAGAAAAGAAACTCTAGCTGGGGAAAATAAAGGGATGAAACCCATGAGTGAGTTAAGGTGGTAGAGATGAAGCTTTGGGAAGTTTGAAAAACCAAAGGGAAAATTAAAATCTAAATATACTCTTATATTTGGAAATGGAAAAAAGGAGATTGACACTAAAGACATGTGAAAAAAAGGTTTTCGTCATAACCATAAGGAAGGGTTCTGAGGAATTCCATGTTCCTGCATTGAAGCCAAAACCTTATTTTTAAGGATATATTTATTGGTTTTATTTCGATTCTTCCTTTTTAGGATAAAAAGAATGCATGAGGGCATGAATCACATATTTATAGTAGTTATTGTGCTCTATATATTTCCTAGATCCAACCAAAGTTGGGGGAGGATAGGCACCACCAATTTAACCCAAAAGAAGGTTAGTTATCTTTGAAATGTAGGTAATGATGTAGTTTCCTTTAGAGTGGATAGCTTATATTCCTTTAAAAAATATCCCATGAAACACTTTAATGATTTGTAATAATACTTGTTATTAATGATCTGTAATCATACTTGTTACTACATAGTGAGTGATGAACACCTTCGAAAGATAAACGAGATCAATGGTATTCTCACATTATTTTCACTAGGTAGTTTGAGTCTCCAATATCATAACATGTGTTTAATACATGTGGTATGCTATTGGGTTTTTGGCTCCTTTAGCTCCATCTTCTAAGGTCCTTAGGGAAAAGAAAACATATTTTACTCTAATATGACACTATTTTAATAAATTTCTAAACATCTATCTGTGGAACTTGTAAACCCTCTAATGATCAAAACTCACTTAACACTTGATCATATATCACCCCAATCACTTGGTTCATCAATTGATTGAAAAATTCCACTATAATTCCAAATAACTATTGATGAGTCTCTAAATTAGAGATACAGTAAGGCCCATGCCTCTAAATTAGACATAAAGGCCCATATGACCATCCTTCAACACATTAAACCTCTATTTTTGCATTATATAATGTATTTTTAACTTTAATATGTTCATTACGAAGGTTTATGGATAATTGCATATTTGTGCCTAATATTATTTATTTTTGTGGAATATTATGAGAATATTGGGCAGATTATGGAGATTTGGAGGAGGAGATAATCTAGGGACCTTCTCCCTACTATAGGAGGATCAATATTAAATAATAAATCAACAAGATATTATGGTATTATGGCACAGATTGTGGAGCTCCAATGATTGAGAAGATCCAGGAATGTGTCCCCTGCCATTTAATGGAGATTCCTAATATTGGGAGCCAGCTCCACTATTCAAGGGATTTTGGTGGGGAAAGCTTCCTCATTTCATGTGGAATTCTTCCTAATCATTTTGTATAAGTACAAAGTCGAATTTTCCTCTAAGGGTTTATTTTTCTTAGTCTTCTTATGGAGATAACTCATATTTTTGTAGCTCCATTGTCATTTCTTTTAGGAAATTAATTGCATTGATGGAAATAATGGAGATTGGTGCCATGTTCAACTTCTAAACCTTGGTCTCCTGCATAGGAACGTGAGTTTCCTTGGGCCTGGCCATCCGATGAGCCTCAGAGCCCTTTTGTATCATTTATTTTCTTCTTTTCACTTCTTATTCAATGAATCTCTTGTTCTTGCCTTTTTTCTATTTGTGCATTTAATATTAATGATTTCTTGCTGTAGGATTGGGTTAAAGAGTTGAAGTAAGTTATTTTTCAGGATCAAAACAACAATTTCATTATTGGAACAACTTTGGAAGGTCATAGTAATCATTGAGTTACTTGGATTAGTTTACTTATTCCCAAATCTAGATTTCTGGAAGTCCTCTACGACAAATAATAGTAATTGTTTCCATTTTTTAGAGCATGCTAACGGGCTTCATTCGAGTTGATTACACTTGAATTAAAAAAAAAAACATTCTAGTTAATAAAAAAAAGTTACCCCATTTAATTTTCACTTGATTAGGTTAGCCATTTGATAGATTTACTAGCTCAGTAGTTCTCGAATTTCTAGATTTTAGACTAGTAGTTTTTTGCCATTTCTTCGCATGCGTTAACAAAGGTATTTTTGAGTTATTGAACCCTGAATGGAGACCTAATACATCCTAGTCAATAAAAAATTTCTCCCATCCAATTTGTATTTGATTTTGTTGGTCATTCGGTGAATTATAACTCCCTATAGAAAATATGTTGCTTCTTGTAGTAAACTACATGAAGCACTGTAGCATCCTTCCAACATGTATATACTTGCCAAGATTCACTCAAGAAGATTTGTTATTGTACCTTGAGGTTGAATAAATACCCATAGCCTCTAAATCAATTATTAGGAAAGACTAAATACCACCTAGGACTTTCCTCTTTACCCATGCAAAACATTTCAACGATTTGGTTTATGGACATATTTATGGATTGGACATATTTATGGATTAGATAATACACATATGATTTTATTACTTTCCACATACAATGAAATTTGTTAATGGACCTAAGATATTTTAAATGTAATGGTTGAAATTTAGTTCATGATCTTTACTTTATGCAATTAGAATATGTTTCTTTCCTTGTTCTTTCTTTCTTGCAATAGGTTAAGGTTTCCATTTCGAGTATTTCATTTTCTGCAATTAGTTTAGAATTTGATTTCATTACATGCACTCCATTACATCATGACATCAAGGGAATGATACATTGTATACTACACATATAGTGCTGATATTTTTTAAGTTTGTACGAACCCCGGGTTGATAATTAAATTTGGTAGCCTTGGGAATCGCAACATTCTTGTTGAAATACTGGGGCTCATCACCTTTTCGTGCCATTGTCAGGGAGGTGCCAAAGTATTGATTGTTTTCTTTCTTAGTTGATTCATTTCTTTTACTTTTTGCAAAATCAAAAAAGATTTGCATTAAGCATATTTCATTTCAAAATAAAAAAAAGTGCATTGAATTAGAGTTTTCATTCAATCATAAAAATAAAAAAAAATATCCAACACTAACCCCCCTGCCCCCGTTTGATCACGCAGTGCAGTAAGCGCAACATCACCATCCACTTTTCCAGGTAGAAGAAGAAGAGATGGCAAAGAATGTAGAAGAAATGGATGGAAATTATGACTGTGAAGAAGATCCTCTTGGATTTCCCATTCAAGATATTGATGTTAGTGTTCATATGAAGAACATCCCTCCATATTCTTTTCCAAAATTTCATGGTCTAAGGTCAGAGAATCCAAAAACCTTTATCTTTGAATTTGAAAGCCCTTGTAGATCTTACGGTTACTTATTAAACGCTCAAAAACTGAGATTTTTTCCGACAACGTTGAAGGATAGAGCTCTTAAATAGTTCATGAGTTTAGGGACTAATTCAATAAGATCATGGAGTGACATGCAAAGATATTTCTAGAAAAATATAAAGATCATGATCTTAAAGAATAAATCTTTAGAATGAATCAAAAAGAATATGAGATCCTTGAGGATCTAATAGAAAGGTTCATGTATAATGTTAAGAGGGAAAAACTACAACATTTAGGATCTAATACACTAAAAACCCTCTTACTTAGAACAATTAGGGATGAGTGGATTGATTTCATTGATATTATGAGCAGAGGTGATGTATACCAATTATCCTTTGAAGAAAATTTTGAAACATGGAAACACATACCAAGACGAAGGGAAATAGTAAGTAAATCAACATCACAATCAGTAAGTCAAGCTAAACTTGGAAATTTGTTTGATGACTTTCAAACATAAATTCTTAGCAATCTAACCAAACAAGTAGTAATGTTAAGAAGGCAAGATGAAGAAAAAGAAAATTTCGATATTTGTGTTGTCCATGCAAAATCACATGATGTTAAATATTTTCCATCATTACCAAGGTCGAATGAAGTTTATCAAGAGGACAATGGAGCAAGTCAATTTCCAACGCAACTATGTTATGTAGCTCCAAGAGTACCATGGTAGCATATTCAACCTGATATGATGCAAGAGCCTAATTCACAATTTCAACCTAATGCACATCCATCTCAAATTAATTGGAAGACACCATTTCCTTGGAAACCTTGGCCATCTCAACCCAAAACAAACCTTGGCAACAAAATTTGCAAGGAACTTATGGGAGACATCCACAATATCCTCGATATCCTCCATACCCAACTCCATGTTATCCCTACCATTCACCTCCACCACAACCCCAACCCCAACCACATTGATCTCAAATATCCACTTGCACTCAAGTACCTGTACCACCATTTCCAAACCCACACAATGAAGTAGCTCAATCCACTTACAATGTTCAGGTACAAAACTCCTAAATATATAATCTTGACCTCAATGGTATTCATCCCAGATCAGGAAGAACATTACAAAAAGGATATTATCTTGATGACGTTGAAGGACAACATGCAGAAAAAGAAGATTGAGAAGACCCAAGAATCATGGGTTGCACTTGATGAAGAGAATACATCAAAATCAGAGATTGAGAAATCTCCCTCATGGTTACCACCAAATCCTCGATGTATTCAAGAGAACAATCAACAAAAAGAGGAAGATTTGAAGGTCATGTTAGAAGAAGACATGAAGAATGATCCAGTTAAGAAAGTAATCCAATGACATCAAAATTATATTGAGGTTTGGTTCCATAAAAGCAACGAGATGGAGCATCACTCTCTTCATAAACTGTGCTTGATATTTTCAAAGTCAAAGAATTTGGTCTATGAAATTCAGGTACATGTAAAATCATATATTGCAGGCCTACATATCAATTTATCTGTCATATTAATGTGCACATGGATCCATTGGAAGTATTCCTACACTTGAAAATGATTTTGTTTTTTCAAGTATAGTAGGATAAGAAAAGAAATACAAAATGAAAAATAAGAGAAAAAATTAAAAGTCTCAAGTGAAAACCTCCTTTAAGGCGCTTGAGATTCGATCATTGATTGAAAACCTCCATGCGGTGGTTAATGGCTTGGAAAAAAAAAGAAAAAGAGAAAAAGAAAAAGAAAAGATATTAGGTGATAACCTCCTTTGAGGTGCCTAGACAGGCCTATGAGTCAAAAACCTCATTGAGGCGGCTAGTAGTTCTAGAAGAAAAAAGAAGGAAAAATTAAAAAAATATTTGCTCCATGTATCTCTTTGATGAATGTAGGGGCTCTCCAATATCTGTGGCAACAAAAACAAGTTGGCACCAAAAAAAAGTAAACAAATATTGGTCAAAATTGTAGTCAAAGGAAGGAAAACATGAGCTTTCTCCTCCTTTGATCAGATGGTCCAAAAGCACCAAACCCATGCCAGTTCATCACCCTCGTATATTTCCACCATCCATACATCATTCCGAATATTCTCCCATTCATTTTCCTTGTTGTCCTAAAATACTACAGAAATGCTCTGCTTTACTACAGGAAGCATAAATACATAGAGCATAAATTTAATTTTGTCATATCTTGAAAACAATGCATCCATTTTCCAATATGTTATAGGTGGAGATGCATATGAATGATGGTAACATGCTCAAGCGATATGAGGAAATTCTAGGCACAATTTTCGAGAAATCAACCTCCATCACCTACAATCATTTTTGAATTTTCTCAATATTCGTGCCTCCATTTAAAAATATGTTTCATGGGGAGATGCATATGGATGATGGTAACATGCCCAAGAAATTTCAACAAATTCCTGTGCACGATTTCCAAGAAATCAACCTCCATCAATTTCAACCATTTTTAATTTTCTTGAGATTCGTGGATGCATTGGCCAAACTTCTTTTATGGGGAGGTGCATAAGGATGATGGAAACACGCTTAGGAAATTTTAGGTCAATCCAGTATGCCATTTGGGAGATATGGTTTTAAACAAGCTACTACATAGTTTCCTGTAGTACTATGTCTTAGTCTACTACAGGAAACATGTTGAAAGCTATAGGAAGGTACGAAAGGTGAAATAAAATGTGGGAAAGGTGTCTAATGGTGGAATAAGGTATAGCAGAGGTGAAAATCACCCATTTCCAAGCCCAACACTCCAAGAAGGCGAGATTTGACTAATATAGCTTGATCATGGTAACTTGAAGACACAGGTTTAGAATCACTAAGCTATTAGGACCTGTGCAAAAGAAAACAAAGGAAATTATCACCTCCAGAGGACCATAGATTGATCATCAACTCAACTGCAGCATGCATGCCTCTCCAACAACCATTAGGTAGGTACAGGTATGCAATATTCTTGTCCTTTTCTCTTGAGCATATTATAGTTAGAAATTTGTTTTCAATGCATGAGAGATGAGGTTTTATAAGCTAAGGATGGGTTAGAAATATTAGTTTCCTTCAACTAGTTAATTGTATCTCACTCCTTCACTCCTGCAATGTGGAAAAGCCAAATTAGGGAGGGTGATGATTCCAAGGAATGGGGACAACAGTTAAAAGAAGAAATGTCCACACATTCCAAGTCACCACAACACTCCAAGCCCTTCATCCACTTGATATCCACTATCTATCCATCATTTATCCATCCAATTTCATAAGGAAATAATTATTATTTTTCAAGAAAAAACCCTACACTCTATCTCACCCTAAAAAATTCTTGAAAAAACACATAGAGCACATCCTCTCCATTTTCACAAACCTACACTACTACCTCTGAGCCCTAGTGCCATCCTCTAACCGTTATACATCATTGCTTATCACTCCCAAATAGTTAGAAGGCCCTAAAAGAGAAGGAATGACTACTACAGGAAGGTAGAATGCTGCTACAAGAAGGAAGAAATGAACAAATTGTGCTAAAACCCAAAATGGTAGTGCCTGAGAGAGATCTAATCAGAATAGAGAACTCTAAAGCCATTAGCAATAATCTAGGCCAAAAAAGAGAAAAAGAAGGAAACAAAAGGCAAGAAGGCATTCACCATCAAAATAAAACTCAAACTTCAATGATGAAAGGAGGCTTTCCAATAGGTCTCTAATCTCTTTATAGCTTTTGCCCAAGGCCTAAAAGATGTTATAGAAAGGGGAGAAAGGCATGGAAGTCAAGTTGAGGGCTGACCCTAGACTCAAAGTATCATTTTTGCTCAGAATAGGTTTAAACATAATGCTACAGGGTTTCCTGTAGTACTACAAAAACTGTTACAGGGTTTCTTGTAGTACTACAGGAACTGCTACAAGGTTTCCTTTAGTTAGTATAGGAATTACTACAGGATGTCCTAGTTCTCATCTAAATGCATTTTGAAGGTTTTAGAGGTGTCAAAATGGTGGGAAAAGGTAGTAGGAGGTTGGAAAAGGATGTGTAAGACCTTTCCAACCTAAAAAATATTCAAGAAACCATCTTGAATAAGGGGAAGAAGGCAGGCTAATGGTCTCCGGAAAAACTATGATTTTTTCTATTCACAAACAGTTTTGGAAAAATGAGGGAAAGTGGAATGAAGGTTTCAAGGGAGAGGATATGAATGAAATAGATGTACAAGCCAAAAAAGTTCACTTGCAAAGAGGATAGTATGTTTTTTGCTTGAGAGATTGTTAACAATCATGAAAATAATGACTACATTTTTGTGCTTGTCCTTGCTGAATTTATAGCCAAGCTTCTTAAGATAAAGGATTGAGGAATGCACAAGAGAGAGGCAACTAGGGCCATGAATGAGGCACAATTAGGTCACTAAGTTTCTCGTAGGATGAGCAACACTTTAAGCAGGGAGAGTATGACGAGCCTCTAAATTAGACATAAATTAAGGCTCGTGTGACCATCCTTCAACACATTAAACATTTCTTTTTGAATTAGATAATGTATTTTTAACTTTAATATGTTCATTAATAAGGTTTATGGATAATTGCATAGTTGTGCCTAATATTATTTATTTTTGTGGAATATTATGAGAATATTGTGCAAATTTTGGAGATTTGGAGGAGGAGATAATCTAGGGACCTTCTCCCTACTATAGGAGGATCAATACTATATAATAAATCAACCAGATATTATGGAATTATGGCACAAATTGTGGAGCTCCAATGAATGAGAAAATCTAGGAATATGTTCCTTGTCATCTAATGCAGATTCCTAGTATTGGGAGCCATATCCATTAATCAATGGATTTTGGTGGGGAAAGCTTTCTTCTTTCATGGGGAATGCTTCCTAATTATTTTGTATAATTATCAAGTCACATTTTCCTCTACTGATTGATTTTTCTTAGTCTTCTTGTGGAGACAACTTGTATTTTTCAACTCCATTATCATTTCTTGCAGGGATGTAATTGTATTGATGGAAATAATGAAGATTGGTGCCATGTTAAACTTATAAACCTTAGTCTCCTCCATATGAATCTAAGTTTACCTGGGCTTGGCCATCCCAAGAGCCTCAAATCCCTTTTGTATCATTTATGTTTTTTCTTTTCACTTCTTATTCACATGCATCTCTTGTTCTTGTCTTTCTTCTATTTCTGCATTTAGTATTAATGATTTCTTGTTGTAGGATTGGGTTAAATAGTAGAAATAAGTTATTTTGTAGGATCAAAAGCATAATTTCATCATTGGAGAAACTTTGCAAGGTCATAGTAATCATTGCGTTACTTGGATTAGTTTGCTTATTCCCAAATCTAGATTTCTGGAAGTCCTTTGTGGAAAACAACAATAAATTTATGCTATCTTTTAGAGCATGCTAACAAGCTTCAATCAAGTTGATTCCACTTACATTAGATCAAAAGAAAATTCTAGTTAATAAAAAATATTACCACATTTAATTTTCACCTTATTAGGTTAGTCATTTGATATGTTTACTAGCTTACTAGTTCTCGAATTTCTAGATTTTAGACTAGTAATTTTCTGCCATTTTTTAGCATGGGTTAATAGAGGTATTTTTGAGTGATTCCACTTGAAATGGAGACCTAAGACATCCTATTCAATAAAAAAAAATTCCCATCCAATTTTGATTTAATTTGGTTGGTCATTCAGTGAATTATAACATCCTATAATAAATATGTTGTTTCCTGTATTAAACTACAGGAAACCTTGTAGCATCCTTCCAACATGTGTATACTTGCCTAGACCCTTAGAGTTGAATAAATACCCCTAGGCTATAAATAAATTATTAGGTAAGACTAAAGAGGACTTAGCACTTGCCTCTTTACCCATGCAAAACATTTCAGTGATTTGTGCTAATGGACAAATTTATGGATTGGATAATACAATGATGGTTTTCTTGATTGCCGCATCCAATGAACTCTGTTACTGGATCTAAACTCTTTGAAATGTAATGTTTTATATTTATTTCATTATATTTAATTTATTCAATTAGAATAGGTTTCTTTCCTTGTTCTTTCTTTCTTGCAATAGGTTAAGGTTTCTATTTCAAGCATTTCATTTTCTGAAATTAGTTTAGGATTTGATTTCATTACATGTACTCCATTACATCATGACAACAAAGGGAGGACAGATTTTATACTGCACATATATTACCAATACCTATTAATGTTATACGAACCCCAGGTTGATAATTAGATTTGGTAGCCTTGGGAGCTGCAACATTATTGTTGCAATACCGAGGCTCATCACCTATCCCTCATCATGTGTTGATGATCACTATTAAGTTACATACTATAATATTGTGTCATTAGGAAATTGAAATCTTTCCATTAATGCAGAGAACAACATTTAAATTCTGTTGATAGACACACTCAGTCTTAACTCATGTTCCATTACTATGGAAGGATAACACATTTATTTTAGAACATCGCCACACTAATTTTGGAAATAAAACCTTAATTGGAATTTGTTTCAAAATATTTGTTTTTCAAAACATCAGGAAAGAGTCTCCATATTACTTAAAGAAAGACACCATACATTTGCATGAAAGGCTCAATGATGTAAAACTGCCTTAGGTTTACTAAGTGTATTTAGATTTGATCATCCAAGGTAGGTTGATTTGTATATATACTACATGCTTAACAACTTGCCAGTTATATTACCAAGCTTCTACCTTGATTAATTGTGATCCATATTTTCTACAAGAAGGAAGGCATCGTGCTTTGACCAACTCCAAGAAACAGAGAACCACTAGAGGTAGAACATATCCAGGAGAATCGAAGGAGGAAATAAATAACCCTAATCTACGAATGACTTTGGATATGTTGCCAGAAAATGGATACGTTGTTGTTTCTCAGAAATATATGATGTAAAGTAAATAATACAATCAAAATATCAAATTTTAAAACATGTTAGTTAAGTTTAGCATGTATAGAAAATTTGACACTAGATGTGAAATCTAGATAATCAGAACAAATTGAATATCAAATTTCATAATAAAATGATATTTAAAAGTGATATGTTTGCCTGATGGATTCAATGGTTGGTGTTAAATTTTAACTTAATAGTTATATTCATATTAGAAAGAATTTGTCTCTATTTTAATTTTAAGCTTCCCTTTCAATGAGATCCAATGGTCACCATTAAACTTGAATCAACAACATTCGATCCAACATTAGATGTGAAAATGCCCAAGTTTTAAATGAACACGCACAATCGATATATTTGATGATCCACATTAATTTAAACATGTCCAAAGTTACATTCAAACACGAGCATTCGATATATTTGATGATCTACACTAATTCAATCAACCAATAAGGAATCATATCGAATTTAAATTTTTATGGATTTTACAAAACTCATACAATATGATAGAAAATGGAACTACCATCTCTCAAACTAGAAATTAATATCTCAGGATTTGTTTTAATATAAGTATTTTTTATAATTTATATAGTAATAGGTCACAGGTTCAAAATGGGATGGGGAGTAGAGTCTGTATGCCTTCATAGACTTTAGTTTCCAAATCATTGCATATCGATGGGTCCCTTGTCCCACAAACAAGGGGGTCTCATACATCAATTTGGTGTCCGACTTGGTTGTGACCTTAAAATAGGATATCACACCGTATCATTATGACCAAATTTATTTATAATGTATATTTCACAAATATTAAAATTGATAATATTACATTTTTCCTGATTTTTTTGGGAAAATCTAAGTGAGTTTAAGTAAAAGTCTTTCCCCATTATATTTTTCAGTTTGAGATGGCTTGCATGGAGTTACAAAAGTTTGGAATAGAGCTATTTTTCTACCACAAATGCTTCAGGAAGTCACGTTAGGTCTAAATATACTCAAATTTGATACTTTGTTGTTATTATTAGTCTATACACTCTAGGTTGTAGGGACTACAGTAATCGATTTTGGATTATGTCTTACTTGTTCACAAAATCCTAAACTGATTTCGAGCCTTTTAAACTAAAGTTTCAACGACTTATATAATTATTTTTCAATATTTTTTTTTATGAATTTTCATGATTTTAATGAAAGTTTGAGGCTTGAGGTCTTATTTAACCTCCTCGAAAGGCACCGACCCTATTAGGTACTAGGATATACAATAGATTTAACGATATACACTGACCATGATGAAGGGGATTTTTCTCGGTAATGTAATGCAACCATACTTTGCATTACTTCAGTAACAATAAATGTTATGTTAAGTTTAATTAACTCCTTGTTGCATCTAGGTATTTATGAGATCTAGGACTGGGACATTTGGGTTGTGATATCTAGGATTTTATGGCGACCATATAGGGCCTCTTCCCCTTCCTTTACTATGGGTCCCCTTACCTATCTTGCAACTTTTTCCTGCCTCTATGGGATCAAGCTAACAAATTCAATTTGAAACTCAATTTGTAATGTCTGCAATGGAATTAGTTGTTGGTGCTAGAAGAGATGCTTCAGGCTTTACTATTTCACCTGGGTTTTGAATTTCCTGAATTTCCTTCCTTTCTCTTGGGGTTTTAAGCTTGTATGGACTACTATGAATTGAAAATGGATATCCTGTGTGTACATTAATTTG
>APFE031111879.1:0-46912 GCA_000404065.3 Pinus taeda | reverse complement strand
GTAGGTTTTAACCCCGTACAGAAATTACCTGCGTACGAATTCTAAATCACAGGAAAAATAAAAATGCGAGAGAATAACACATAAAACACATATACACAGAGATTTCCCACTGGATCCCAAAACCGGGACTACCAGCTTGATTTTTCATTATGTTCCTTTCAATGTTACAATACATATTTATACATGCCGAAGCATCCAATACCATGGACCGAAAAACCATCACGTCCAAAACCATGGACCGAAAACCATCTCGTCCAAAAAACATGTGCGGAAATCATGCACAAAACCATAGGTGGGTCCACCCAACCTAACATAGGGTCCAAAATCAAAATTTTCCGAGGCGCTGCCCCAGACCCCATAAAGTGGGGTTACAGGTACACCTCAAACCCCCTGTTAACTATGTGGAAAGAATATAACACAACCCCACTCATCTCGTTAAAGGTTTTGGATCTATCAAATTTCATTTGAATTCTATGGAATATATTATACTACATGATGTAATGTATGTGCTTGGGTTAAAGAAAAAATTGGTATCAATATTTGCTTTGGAAGACAAAGGGATGAGGGTTGTTTTCATAAAACGAAAGGTTCTTACTTGGCATGTTGGATCACTTATGAGAGATGCATTCACTTTGGGAACAAGATATGAAGGACTCTATAGGGTTTATTGTAACATGAATTTTTGTTGCTTGTAGTATTCATTTTTCATTCAAGAACTTGAAAATATTTAAAAAAAGATAAAAGCAAGAGGAAGAAGTGATAATGACATAGTAGAATCACTAAAGGAACAAGTATAAAAGAATCGGTCCTAGTATACCCATGCAATCAAGTTAAATCATAATAAAAATGGTTATACGGAGCCATAACTGAAATATATATATATACTATGTTGTAAAGCCCAAGAATAACATCGAAGTGAGAATTCGCAGAAGTCAAGCTCAGAGAGAGTTGAGCAGTGGGAAAATGAAAGGCCAAAACCCTGAAGAAAACCCCGGAACCACAAAATACTGAAGAAATGGCACAAAGTCAAAGTGAGGGGACAAATGAAGAATGAATGCACAGGAACTGTTGGATCTTGGAGATTAATGGATGAGGTCGGAGGAAATGAACGATCCAGACTAAATCATGTAGATTGGAATCAAGGAATGAATGGTGGAGATTAACCATAAGCACTGGTGGAAGAGAAATTTCGAAGGAGCATCGCTGCTATCAATGGTCGAAGATCTACGGTCATTGGGCGTTAACTAAGACAAAGGGTGGATTTAAAGCTATAAGTGGGATTTCGGGTGGATGCAAAATGGTAAATGGTATTTAGAGGAAAGCGTCCAATTCCATTCAATTGTTGACACATATCAACTAGAGGAGAGAGAAAAACCACTCATTTCGGGCAGGTAACTCTCGTGCAAGTAGTCCACCAAAAATTGATATCAGCCATCAGATCTTGGGGTTGAAATCTACGGTGGAGAATGGACCCGATATGTGTGTGTGTGTGTGTGTGTGTGTGTGTGTGTTTGTGTGTGTGTGTTAGCGATGTGATTAAATCGCAATTGCAAAATGCAATAGGATTTATATGAAATCACCCCTGGCCGGACCTGAAGATATATGCATTATGTTTTAAACTCTCAACGCGTCTATTGCATATCGTTAAGTTTTGTATTGATATATCATTTGAAAGGGTCAATTGCGATTTGTGATACGAAGCCAACGGAGCATTGAACAGGTGGATCCGATGGATTTATGCAGCCGATTTAATTCTTTTTGAGTTCCACGGTAAACCAAAGATTAGCATTAATTTCGTTGTATAAAGGGAAAACCAGCGTTAAAACCAAATCCAAAGAAAAGGCAGTTGGGCATGTTTTCTTTATATTTTGGCCAATCAAAATGCCTGATATATACATAAGCTCGATTTTCGCACAAGTCAAAGTCTAACGCACTTAATTACAGTTAAAGCAAATTAAGAATTATTAAAGTATCCATAGAGGAACTTAAGAGCCGATTAACAGAGCCGAAAAGCCAACAATTATCCTGATCTTCTAGTTCACTTATTTCTTGTTATTGTATGTTCTTTGAGGTGTCTTTTACCCTCTATAAAATTCTGTAATAATTTTTACTTCAGATAGTTAGAGAAGCAGTTAAGTAGTTTGATAGTTTTAGAGATTAGTAACTATTCCCAATGTAAAAAAGAGGAAAAACTACAAAGAAAAAGGTTGTTGTTGGAATTTTGGAGAACCCAGAGGCTAGGCCACTGTATTCCTGATATAACTGTTGATTTATGAAAGAATTAGAAGTTCCCATGAATTGTTGGGTATAATTTTGTAACTTCTCTATCATGTGTCATCTTATGTTTTCTTCTTTCAAGTATAGTAATGAAGCTGCAGGTCTTATTTGGCTTATGTAGATAAAGTTAAAATTCCTTAAAAGAGCACTCCTATACTTGAAGTTTTCACCTTCCTTTCTAAGTTATAGATAATAGTTTCTATGTAAGGTAGCATATTATCTTTAACTTCTCCAAGGGTCACAGATAGTAGTTTATGTGCTAAGCAACATATTGTCTATGATTCAGTTCTCATTTTCATAATTCTTCTAAGTTACATATAGTAGTTTTTGTGAAAGACCAACATATTATCTTTAACATTTCCAAGTGTCACAGATAATAGATTCTGTGTAAAGCAACATATTGTCTCTAACTTCTTCCTTCTTCATTTATCATTTATATTCAGCAAGTAAATAACACTATGAGATTTTCTGGTCACATATGTATTAATAGTTAAAAACCAAGTTTTCCAGGTCCTTCATTTGAGAACACAACATATAATAAAGTGACAGTAATTACAATCATTAATGTTTAAGCACAATTTCTACACAACCAGGAAATTGGTTTCTTAAGGTACAACATTAATTAGTGTCGTTGTCGCGTAGAGAAGACAAGAACACTTTTCCTTGGGTTTTCCAATATTTTCCTCTGGTTGTTCAGTGGGGAGGAAATATTTGGCTGTTTTGAATCAAAGCAATAACTTTGGCTTCAAGGAGACCCCATACAAGATCAGACACTTCACAACAAAAGGTTCAAGCTCTTTCAAATCCTGAAAGGCTAGTTTCTAGGAGGGCTGGAAAGTCTAAGATCCCAATTACACCCATCCCTACATTGTCTTCATCAGGCAGTAACTTATCCAAACATTCATCTGATAAAGAGTCATATTTTTCATCATCTTCATTTCAGAACCTAACTGTCAAGAGCAATCTTTAGAGTCCATTAATTTTCATTTATCTGCTATAATTATTCAACCTAAACCAATATCCACATTACCACCTCTACACACTCCATTTACTTCTAAGTCAGGTTCTGCATTTGTTGGTAATCAAGGTTCAATAAACATGGCAGTACCTACATTCTTGATGAATAGGTTTGCACCTCTTCAATTGCCACAACCATTAAATCAAATGCCACATGAATACCTCAAGATTCTTCCTCGTTTTACAAGGGAAGATGAACAAACTGTAGAGAATCATGTGTCAGTATTTTGCTATTTTGCAGAAAACAAAAATGTTGAACATGTAGATGTTGTTCTAAGACTTTTTGTTCAGTGCTTGGATGGAGAAGCAAGGAAATGGTTTAAAGGACTTCCCAATAATTCTATTCCTTCTTGGGAAGAGATGGAACATTTATTCATTCAGAAATGAGGAGAAAAAAAAGACCATGGGTATTCATTAACAGAGTTTAATGCTATAAAGAAGAAGTCTGATGAAACTATGGTTGAATTTGTTAGAAGATTTAACAAATTGTACAATAGTCTTCCAGCGGAGATTAAGCCTCCTCCTGCTAGTGCAAAAATAACTTTTGCAGTGGCTTTTGAATCAAATTTTGGATTCACATTAAGGGAAAGAAGATCTCCAACCCTTGATCAAATCCAAACAGATGCATTAGATATAGAAGCAAATCTAGTGGCTGCAGGAAAAGCACCAGAGACACACCCTATCCAAGACAAGGGAAAGGCAAAGATGGAATCCTCTCAAAGTCAAGCATTGGAGGATATATGTAATGTAATTAAAACTTTGTCAGATAAGTTAAATAAATTAGAGTTAGAAAATAAGAATTTTCAAAAGCAAACACAGTATAATAAGAACTTTAATCACCAATACAAAATACAACCTTTGCAAATCTTGCAGAAGGAAAGAAAAGATCAAAATCAGATTCAAGCACCATTATATATGGAAGCAGATCCTGGTGAAGAACAAGAGCAACCTGAAGATAAAATTTCTACATTATATGCAGTAGATGAAGATGAACTTGGTATCGAAGAAGAAGAGTATGAATATGATGAAACATATGCCATTCATGATGAAAATAAAATTGATGAATATTGGAAGCAATTCTATGATTTTATGCAGGCTGAACTACATAAGAAATATGACTTGAGATCGAGGAAAAGATCAAGAAATCAAGAAAATGAAAGTGAGTAGCAAGTTTCAACTTCCTCACCAAAGGCGACTCCATAAGAATCTCAGCTTGCATAACAAGTGAATAAAGGAAAGCAGCAGCAAAATGCAAATGGCAAGACACAGATACTTCAAGGTGAGCCTTCTCAAGATCAAGTTGAAAAAAATTCCTTTGGAGAAACTTGTTTCAATTCCTCAAGTAATTCCAGTCATGAAAAAGGGTGGAGAGGAGAACGAAATTACTGCTAAATAGGGTCACTTGTTTAATCTTACTAATGAGTTGGAAAAGGTAAGAATTCAGGTTCCTCTTACAGAATTGACAAGAATACCTATTTATCAAAAGGAGATTACCGAGTTTGTTAATTTGAAAGAAAACAAGATTATAAATGACACTGTAAATTTGCAGGAAGACAAATTAGTAGTGGTCTTTTGGTCCACATGTTGAGGAAATAAACTCTTCAATACAGCCTTTTTATATTTCTATATTGGTCCATGATTTCCTCTTACGTAATTGTATGTTTGATTCAGGAGCTTCACACAATCTTATTCCTTTGTCAGTAATGAAGCAACTAAATCTACAAGTTACCAAACCCTATAGGGACTTGTATTCTTTTGATTCAAACAAAGTCAAGTGTCTTGGGGTCATTAAGGATCTGGCAACGTCACTAGCTCAAATTCTAGCTAGAAGCTTGGTCATGGATGTAGTAGTAGCAGATATTCCTGCTAGATTTGGAATCCTTCTATCTAGGTCCTGGGGGGCTAAATTGGGTGGTGTTTTGAAGTTAGATTTTACGTATGCTATGATACCAACTTTTGGTGGGGAAGAGAGGAGATTGTACAGAGAAAATACATTTGCAAAAACAATTACAAAAAATGGAGCAATTAATTCACCTGAATATATCCAGGAGAAGGATGACTTTGCTTGTTTCATGCTGCATGATAATGCAGAGCTAGCTGAAGATAATCAGAAGCAGCTTGCTTTAGCCAATGTAATTACAGAGCTACAAATTGAAGAAGTGTGGAAATGTTTCTTTGATGGAGCTTATTCCAAGGAAGGAACAGGTGCTGGTTTTCTTCTAATTGCACCTAGAGGTAATATGTTCCCTTTTTCCTTTAAATTAGAGTTCGAGGCAACAAACAATGTGGCAGAATATGAGTCCTTGATTATTGCTTTACAAACAACTAAACAGATGAGAGTTTAGTCAATTTCTACTTTTGGGTATTCAGAGCTGAGTATTAAGCAAATATAAGATCATTGCTGAACAAAGCACCCTAGTCTTAGGGCATACAGAAATGAGGCATGGGATTTGATTAAGAACTTTTTTTAAGATTTTAACATTCAATTCATTCCAAGAGATGAGAATATATTAGCAGATTGATTGGATGTGGCTGCTAGTACTTTCAAGCCTCCTATTAATCCAAGACTAAGATACGAGATAGAGATGAGACATGGACCCTTTGTTCCTGATAATGTTAAGACTTGGCAAGTTTTTGAGGATGATCAACAGATTAAGGAGTTCTTGACTATGGTTGAAGAGTTTCAGGGCATATAAATTGATCAGGATGAAGAAGAAACAACAGAAGTTGTAGAAGTCAGTGGTTTAAAAGATTCAATAGCTAATAAGAAAATCTTTCAATTGAAAGATAATATTATGCCAAAGCGACTTGTTCACCTTGAAAGACTTTTTAATCCCAATGATGTGGCTGTTGACTTAGGGAAAATTTCACAGGAGGAACACATTCAGGATCACAATCTTGGAACTCAGGAGAATCCCAGGTTAGTGAAATTATTCAGTGGAGTGCCACCTAATTTTCAAGAAAGATATATTAAACTTTTTAAGAATTATGTTGATGTCTTTGCATGGTCTTATGAAGATCTCAAAACCTATGATGTAAATATTATTCAGCACAAGATTCCCTTGAAGGAGGGAATTAAACCCTACAAACAGAAGCTTAGATAGATAAATCCTCTACTTCTACCATTAATTGAAAAGGAGGTCAAGAAGTTGCTTGATGCCAAAATAATAGTTCCACTCAAGTACTCTGATTGGGTGGCTAATTTAGTGCTTGTGAGAAAGAAAAATGGAGAAATAAGTTTATGTGTGGATTTCAGAAATCTCAACACGGCTTCTTTGAAATATAACTATCCATTGCGTAAAATGGATCATGTGCTGCAAAAGGTAACAAGATTTTTTAGAATGTCAATGCTAGATGGATTTTTTGGTTATAACTAGGTGGCTGTGGATAAGGAGGATCAGAAGAAAACGATGTTTACAACTCCCTGGGGAACCTTTATGTATGCCAGAATGCCTTTCGGATTGATGAATGCAGGTGCTACATTTCAAAGGGCTATGGACATTGCTTTTGTTGGAGATAAGTTTGTAGTAATATATTTGGATGATATTACTGTTTTCTCAAAGTCTGATGAAGAACATTTGGACCATTTGAAAAAGACTTTTGATAAATGTAGAAGATTTGGACTTTCCTTAAATCCCAAGAAATCCATTTTTTCCGTAGAAGAAGGAAAAATATTGGGGCACATTTTTTCTAGAGATGGAGTGAAGATAGATCCATCCAGAGTACAAGTTGTGGAAAAAATACCATTGCCTATGAGTAAAAATGATATTCAAAAGTTTCTGGGAAAGATAAACTTCCTGAGAAGATTTGTATCCAACTATGTAGAAATTGTAAAAGAAATTACTAATATGCTAAAGAAGGAGAATGAAGTGAATTGGACCAAAGAAGCTAGAGAATCATTTTCCAAGATTAAAGAGGCATTACAGGTAGCTCCAGTCTTAATCAGCCCTGATTATCAAAAGCCTTTCCAAGTTTTTTCATTTGCATCATCAATTTCAATAGCCATTATCTTACTGTAGAAGAATGATGAAGAGAAAGAGCAGCTAGTTTCATTCTTCAGTAAGATTCTTAGGTATTCTAAGTTGAAATATAATATTCTTGAGAAATAGGTGTATGCTTTGGTAAAAGCCCTGAAAGCTTTTAGAACTTATGTGCTGCAGCCGCAAATCATTGCTTATGTGCCAAATGCTGCAGTGAAATATGTATTACTATAGGGAGATGTAGAAGGCAAAAGAGGAAAATGGATAGCCAAGATCCAAGAATATGATTTGGACATAAAACTCACAAAGTTGTTGAAAGGACAAGGATTGGAAAAAATGTTGATAGAATCAAATTTTCAGGCATTGGGAATCAACTCGTTGGCACCTGTGGATGAAAAAGCAGCCGAAGAAAGTGAAGGAAAGCAAGATCCAGGTATGAAGATTAGGTATAAATTTTTGTGTTCAGAATGGTATAAGCATATACTTCATTATTTGTGCTTTTTTTCCTGTCCCCAATCCTTAGATAGAATAAAGTATAGGGAACTAAAGATCAAGGCACAACCATATGTGATTGTGGAAGGCAGATTGTATTGGAAGGATCCTGCTGGAATTTTATTGCTATGTTTAAAGAGGATGAATTTATCGAAACAATCAAATATTATCATGAGGGGTTATGTGGAGGACATTACAGTTGGAAAGTAACTGCACATAAGATCCTTCAGGCATGATTTTATTCGCCTACTTTATTTGGTGATACATATAAGTTTGTTAGAAGTGTCAGCTTTTTGTCGAGAAAAAGAGATTAGCCCCTTTACGTTTGATTCCCATTTTCATAGAGGAGCCATTTAGACAATGGGGATTGGACTTTGTTGGAGAAATCAATCCACCTTCAAGTAGACAACACAGGTGGGTTCTCACAGCAACTGATTATTTCACCAAATGGGTAGATGCTATACCTACTAAGAAAGCAAATGATCAGATAGTAATGAAGTTCTTGGAGGATAATATTTTCAGCAGGTTTGGATGCCCCATCAAAATTATAACAAACAATGCTCAAGTCTTCAATTCAAATAAGTTTATTGCTTTTTGTCACAATTATAATGTTACTTTGTCCCATTCAACAGCTTACCATCCGCAGGGAAATGGATTAGCTAAATCTACTAAAAACACTTTGATGAAGATCCTTAAGAAAACCATTGCATAAAATCAAACAGATTGGGCTTTTAAGTTAAAGTTTGCTTTGTGGGTTGCTAGAGTAACTATAAGAAGATCTACAAGGAAATCATCTTTTGAATTATTATATGGAACTCAGGCTCTTTTTCCAAGTCAACTTGTGAAGCCAGTGATTGCAATGATTTAGGAGGTGAAAGAAGAACCAAATGCTTTGATAAGAAGAATGAATAAAGTGATGGAGCTAAATGAGAACGGGGACAAGGTAAGAGACAACTTGATTATGTATCAATCCAAGATGAAAAATATTTTTGACAGAAAATTCATGGAAATTGATTTTAAAGTTGCAGATTTAGTATTGAGATGGGATACGAGAAGAGAATATAAGGGTAAACATGGGAAGTTTGATCCTCTCTGGTATGGCCCTTTTAGAATTGTTGAAGTAAGATCCAATAATACCTTCATTCTTGAGAATCTTGATGGTGAAACTCTACAACTGCCTATCAATGGGCAATACTCAAAGCATTACTTCTAGTTCTAAAGAATAAGCGTCATTTCATTGTAAATACTGGAGTGAAATTAGTGTACAAATGCCATAGAATATAAATTTATGCGAAGCAATATATGACTCCATGCCCTAAGTGAAGGCACTAATCTGTGGTTCTTAGTGCTTTTGTGGCAAAAGCACTATCCCTAGGTGGAGCCAGATGTTGTAACTTGAATTTTTGTTGCTTGTAGTATTCATTTTTCATTTGAGAACTTGAAAATATTTCAAAAAAGGTAAAAGCAAGAGGAAGAAGTGATAATAACATAGCGTAATCGCTAAATGAACAAGTATAAAAGGATCGATCCCAGTATACCCATGTGATCAAGTTAAATCATAATATAAATGGTTATACGTAGCCATAAACGAAATTATATATATATAATGTGTGTGTGTGTGTGTTGTGTGTGCTGTAATGTGTGTTGTGATACTATGTTGTAAAGCCCAAGAATAACAATGAAGTGAGAATTTGCAGAAGTCAAGCTCAAAGAGAGTTGAGCAGTGGGAAAATGAAAGGCCAAAACCCTGAAGAAAACCTCGGAACCACAAAATACTGAAGAAATGGTGCAAAGTCAAAGTGAGGGGATAGGTGAAGAATGAATGCATAGGAACCGTTGGATCTTGGAGATCAATGGATGAGGTCAAAGGAAATGAACAATCCAGACTAAATCATGTAGATTGGAATCAAGGAATGAACGGTGGAGATTAACCAGAAGCGTTGGTGGAAGAGAAATTAGAAGGAGCATCGCTGCCATCATTGGTCGAAGATCTACGATCAGTGGGCGTGAACAAGTCTGGGCATTAACCAAGACGAAGGGCAAATTTAAAACTATAAGCAGGATTTCAGGCGGATGCAAAATGGTAAATGGTATTTAGAGGAAAGCGCCCAATTCCATTCAATGGTTAACACGTAGCAACTAGAGGAGAGATAAAAACCACTCATTTTGAGAGGGTAACTCTCATGCAAGTAGTCCACCCGAAATCGATATCAGCCATTGGATCTTGGGGTTGAAATCTACGCTGGAGAATGGACCCGATATATATATGTGTTAGCAATGTGATTAAATCGCAATCACAAAATGCAGCGGCACTTATATGAAATCACCCCTGGCTGAACCCAAAAATATATGCATTATGTTTCAAACTCTCGGTGCGTCCGTTATATCGCATATCGTCAAGTTTTGTATTGATATATCATTTGAAAGGGCCGATTGCGATTTGTGATACGAAGTCAATGGAGCATTGAACGGGTGGATCCGATGGATTTATGCAACCAATTTAATTCTTTTTGAGTTCCATGGTAAACCAAAGATTAACATTAATTTCGTTGTATAAAGGGAAAATCAGTGTTAAAACCAGATCTGAAGAAAAGGTAGTTGGGCACGTTTTCTTTGTATTTTGGCCAATTAAAACGCCTGATATATACATAAGCCCATTTTTCGCACAAGTCAAAGTCTAACGCAGTTAATTATGGTTAAAGCAGATTAAGAATTATTAAAGCATCCACAGAGGAACTCAAGGGGTGATTAACATAGCCAAAAAGCCATAAGTTATCCTCATCTTCTAGTTCAGTTATTTCTTGTTATTATATTTTCTTTGAGGTGTCTTTTACCCTTTGTAAAATTCTGTAATAATTTTTACTTCGGATAGTTAGAGAAGCAGTTAAGTAGTTTGATAGTTTCAGAGATCAGTAACTATTCCCAATGTATAAAAGAGGAAAAACTACAAAGAAAAAGGTTGTTGATGGAATTTTGGAGAACCCAGAGGCTAGGCCACTGTATTCTTGATATAACTGTTGATTTATGAAAGAATCAGAAGTTCCCATGAATTGTTGGGTATAATTTTGTAGCTTCTCTGTCATGTGTCATCTTATGTTTTCTTCTTTCAAGTATAGTAATGAAGCTGCAGGTCTTTATTTTATTATGTAGATAAAGTTAAGATTCCTTAAAAGAGCGCTCCTATACTTGAAGTTTTCACCATCCTTTATAAGTTATAGATAATAGTTTCTATGTAAGGCAGAATATTATCTTTAACTTCTCCAAGGGTCACAGATAGTAGTTTTTGTGCTAAGCATCATATTGTCTATGATTCAATTCTCATTTTCATAATTCTTCTAAGTTACAAATAGTAGTTTCTGTGAAAGACCAACATATTATCTTTAACTTTTCCAAGTGTCACAGATAATGGATTATGTGTAAAGCAGCATATTGTCTCTGACTTCTTCCTTCTTCATTTATCATTTATATTCAGCAAGTAAATGGCATTCTGATATTTTTAGGTCACATATGTATTAATAATTAAAAAGCAAGTTTTCTAGGTTCTTCATTTGAGAACACAACATATAATCAAGTGATAGTAATTACAATCATTAATGTCTTAAGAAAAATTTCTACACAGCCAGGAAATTGGTTTCTTAAGGTACAACAGGGTCACTGGAAGAAAAATACTATAATTGGTTCATGATACAAATCATCTAAAAAAAATATGGCACCAAAGGTTGGCTCATCTTCATTACGATGCTCTTCTGATATTAGAGAACTTGGTCTCAGGGATTCCAAAGGTTCAAGCTCAACATGATGGAGTATGTTCGGGATGTGCTGGTGGAAAATGACAAGGGGACCATTCCCCTCTAGAGAAAACAAGACCACTAACATCCTCCATCTCATCCATTCCAACATATGTGGACTGATTCCCATGCACTCTATTAGTGGATATCTCTACTACATCACATTCATTAATGACTTTTCAAGGAACACATGGATATAATATTTGAAGCATAAGGATGAAGCCTTCGAAACATTTAAGGAGTTCGAAGCATTGGGTGAAAATAAAACATGGAAGAAGATCAAAATATTCAGGTCCGATAATGGTGGAGAATGTTGAAAATAATACTGAGAGGGGGGGGGGTGAATCAGTATTATCAAATTCTTTTTCAATTTATACAAACATTTGCAGATCTGACTAATTTATACCTTCTAGACTTATAATTTAATTTATTCTTCAGATGTTGATCATTAATCTGTGTGTCAGAACCATATAACAGTAAACAAGAAAAATAGAGCAGACAATCACACCAAGGAACACAAGATATAAGGTGGAAATCCAATGTGGGTGAAAACCACCTGCTGCAATATGTCTCTATCTTCTTTCAATTAGAAACTTCTTTTTATAATGATTCTGTACTGGTGCAGTCTTATACCAGCACGGAGGCTTCAACCTACGGAAGGCTACAACCTTCTCTTGTTCTCCAAACTCTCCTGGAAGGGAGCTACAACCCCCTTAGCTCTTTTACTAGCTGAGGTACTAGTACATAGGTGCTCACCTACTGAAGGCTTCAACCTTCTCTTTTCTTCCAGGGACCACATTTCATATATTTTCAAACTGGATCCATGAATATCAATCAAACATCAAATAGATTTGCAATCAACCAACTTCCTTGTACAAATACTGAATCAATAACTTCTTAGCACACAGCAACCAGACACCAATTCAGAACCCTGAATACTGTAGTAATAGACAAAACAACTAAAACATATTTCAAGAAAAGTCCGCAACTTCACCAATAGAAACCTACCAGTATCCGCACTTCCGTTGTGTTGAGTCTGTGCACCTCTGCACTTGCACTGTGTCTGGTCTGCGCACCTCCGCACCTGCACTGTGTCTGGTCTGCGCACCTGCGCACCTGCGCTGTTTCTGGTCTGCGCACCTTCGAGTATAGACAATTTATCAGTCTTCAATTATACCCCAGACTATCAGATTTACAGATCTGATCATGCGCCAAAGAGACCTCGACCCATCAGAAGATCTGTCTTGTAATGCTCAGGTTTCTCCTTGATCCAGCTATAACTCACCAACCGATCACCAGTGTTTTCAGATGTTGCTCTTCTTAAGATATTCAACACCACTTTCTGGCCAAATTATCTCCTTTCCTTTTTATAGTCTAGGCCTTTCTCAAACCATGGTCCAAAACCATAGAGATCTAATACTAGGGACCCAAACCCTGGGTTCAATACTTTAGGTGCAAAACCACGAACCAAAACCATAGGATCAACAATGTCGGACTAAATACCATGGACCAACCAAAAGATTTCCCATGTGCGTGCGCTTTTCTCTGCATGAAAGTCCGTGTACTTTAGGTTCACACTTTTTGTTTGGAACACCTGCGAACATGTCCACACCTTTTGATTAGCGTACCTGTGGATCCTGCCGATGACCACAGCCTTGTGAATCAGGAACCTGCGGATCTCTCATTTCCTACTATTTTGAGAGCCTAAACTTGTGATTTGACATTTAAGTGAGTTTCCACCAAGAACAACACCTGAACCATAGTGCCAAACCTATGTCATAATGCCAACAGAGAATACAAATGGCCTAGCTGAAGGGAAGAGAAGGTCTATAGTAGAAGCCACGCGAACCATTAGGGGAATTTTGAGTTCTAAAATAGGCCTCCTAAGGAAATCATAAAATAATAGTGGAAATAATAAAATAATATTAGATTACATCATCAAATTTTAGAGGGAAAAAAGAAAAACTATTTTTTCCACTTATCTCCTTATGGGTTTACTAAAATTTTGAGTGGCAACACTTGTTGGATGCATGGTTTGATTCCTCATCCAAGGAGTACCCATGTTGAATATGTTCGATGGACCCTACTACATGAAAAATGAGAAATACATGAAAATCATGATTGCAATCACGTGTTTTCATGTATTTCTCATTTTTCGTGTAGCAGGGTCCATCAAAAGTATGCAACATGAGTACTCCTTGGATGAGGAATCAAACTATGCATCCAACAAGTGTTGCCACTCAAAATTTGAGTAAAACCTTGGGGAGATAAGTTGAAAATATGAATTGCAAAAGTAGTTTTATTATTTTATTATTCATTTATCTTTTTATTTTTTACTCCCAAAATGGTGAATCATCCCCCATGGTTGACATCATCATCTTGTATCCTATTGGTTCTTACAAAGTTTATTTTGGTTGTACATTTTTCTTAGGAGGCCCATTTTAGACCTCAAAATTCCCCTATGCTCCATGATCAAATGTTTCCTAAATTTCTTTGGGCCGAAGCTTTGCATGTCGTCGTATATGTTGAAAACATGGTGCTTCATCAAGATGTGGAAAAAAAAAACTCCCAAAGAAGTATTTATAGGTGTGAAGCCTGACATTATTCATCTCTGCATATTTGGATGTCACGTATATTTCCATGTGTCGAAGGACAAAAGGAACAAATTGGAAGCTATAGGAAGAAAAGGAACGTTTTTTGGTTATTCTGAAAATAAACCTTCCTTCTCTTCCTCCCCCTGATAAGAATGGTGATATGGATATCTTGGATGGCCCATCTGTGCTCGAATCTAAGACTAATATTGTTGATGATCCCATGGAGCTCATGGATCCATTAGATTCTCCTCGCAGTAATCCTCCTAGTAGGAAGATACCACTTTGGCTCTATGACACTCTTCAAGATGCTGATAGTCATGTGCCCATCCAAAGATTGTTTAGAGAAAGGAATAAGCCATGCAGGTATTAGGGATATGTTGCAACCATAAGCACTATGATTCAAGTCGAACCTTCCACATTCGAAGAATCCATAAAAGAACAAGTTTGAAAAGATGATATGGCCAAGGAATATGAATCTATTAAGAAGAACGATGTATGGGATGTTGTATCGAGATTGAAGGGAAAATCTATGGTAACTTTGAAGTGGATATTCAAGCTCAAGCAAGGAATTGATGGAAGCATTGAAAAATTCAAGGTGAGGTTCATGGCTCGAAGATTCTCCCAGAAAGAGGGAGAAGTTTATGATGATATATTTGCACCTATGGCTTGATATACAACCATTCATTCTATAATTTCCCTTAACGCAAGTCAAGGATGAAATGCTCATCAAATGGATGTAAAGACCACATTACTCCATGGAATGCTACAAGAAGAAGTATATGTTTAACAACCACATGGATTTGAAGTAGAAGATCAAAAGATACACATTTGTAGATTGAAGAAGGCATTGTATGGTTTGAAGCAATCCCTAAGAGCATGGTACACCCACATAGACAATTATTTGGTGAAGCTAGGATTCATAAGAAGAAATGTCGATCCCAACCATTACTTCAAGGTAGTCCAAGGTATGCCAATGATTTTGGTTTTATATGTTGACGATCTATTCTTGATAGGTAGTGAGCCTCTATTGATCGGGTGTAAGAGGGATCTATCCTCTAAATTTGAGATGAAGGACCTTGGAATCATGCACTATTTTCTAAGCCTTGAGGTGTGGCAAAGGCCCAATGAGATTTTCCTTTCATAAGGAAAATATGTTGTGAAGTTGTTGGAAAGATTTGGAATGATAGAATGCAAGTCTCTACTCACACTGATGGAAATGAACTTTAAACGTTTATGTGGAGAAGATGCAAGAACTGATTTGGAGAATCCATCTAAGTATAGATAGTTGATTGGGGATCTAATGTTCCTTTTGAACACCTATCCAAACATCTGATATACCAATAAACACATTGAGTCAATTCATGACCAAGCATCTCCATGCAAATTGGATTGCTACCAAACACATTTAGAGATATTTGTAGGGGGCGATTACACTTGGTCTAAGATACTCTAGCAGAGATGCTTGACTTCATGGATACACTGATGCTAATTGGGTTAGAAATGTTATCGATAGAAAGAGTACATCAGGATGTTTTTTTCGTCTTGGATCTTCCATGATATCTTAGATGAGCAGGAAGCATAATTATGTAGCATTGAGTACTGCCAAAGGAGATTATATTGCTGCTAGCATGGCTAGTTGTGAAGCAGTTTGGTTGAAGAAGCTCTTTGGAGAGCTATTTGAGCAGGTCCTAGTCACTATAGTGATATATTATGACAACAAGAGTTGGATCCGTCTAGCAAATAATCCCATGTTTCATGAAAATTCCAAGCCCATAGAGATCTAATACCACTTCATTCATGATATGGTAAAGAGAGGAGTTGTTTGGCTCCATCACATATCGAAAAATGAGAAGATTGTAGATATTCTCACCAAGGCTTTACCGAAATGGAAGATCTTGGTCTTCAAAGAGTAGCTTGGACTGATGGATGTGACCCCTCCTAATAAGGGGAACCACTAATCAAGGAAATTGAGCCATACTCTTCCCCCTTGTCGGAGCTCCTAGGGTGAGGAATTGAGATAGAGGGCTCCTAGGGTTGAGGGAAATCTGGACAATAGGGTATCACTCTTATCTATTACATATAGGGTTGGAGTAGTAGCTCAACCTATCTTGGTGTTTGCAGAGTATACCCTAGTTGGCATCATACCCACAAGTTGGGCTTGTTGGAATTATCCCTCCCCCTCTGGCCAATGAGTGAGGAGGCTTGGGGGCATTAGATCCTTACCTTTGGTAAATTAGGTATCTCGCCCAAGATAGGATTACAATGCATGTGTTCTACCACATGAATATTAAGGGTCACTATTGGGAATATCGGTAGGAAATAGGATGGGTTGAGTAGTAGCTCCCCTACATTACCTATTTCTTGATATGGGGTTGAAGTAGTAGCTACCCCCATGAGATTTCCAGGTAGTATCCCAATGATAGAGATTTCTAGGTAGTAGCTCGATGATAGATATTTCCGAGTAGTAGCCTGTTGATAGAGATTCTAGGTGGTAGCCTGATGGACAGGGGGTGGTAGCTTTTTCTCCACATGATTCTTCTTCTTTATATTAGAGAATGTTTTAGCATATAGAGTAGAGCATATTTGTACACATGATGATAGGATGACACACTGATCGATGGACAGGTTTTATAGGTGGAATTCTCCCTAGTTGAGAGGGAGTGTTAAAAATATATGAAACTATGATAAAATTCCACTTTTGACTACTCATTTGATGGAGATGATGATGGAATTTAGTTCCTCTTTTCGAGAGGACCAAAATCGACCTAGAGATCACCTCATTCGGACTAGTAGAGGTTGGTTTTTTATTTTGTGCACCCACTCATGGATATTGGATCAGGTCAGCTTCACTCTCATGCACACTTCGACAGGTTGGTCTCAACATCAAATGGAAATTGTTGGACACCCCTAGAAGCCTATAAATATAAGTGTCCTGGAAGATCATTTGGACATCATCACATCAAGCATCTTCTTCTCTTCTATCTGATTTGGTTCAACACATTGGCGAAGGAAAAGGTTGTACAAGGGTTTGAAGTCACAAATATGAAGTTTGCACAAACTTGGGGTTTTTGTTCCAGACACATGCATAACACTGGGAAATTTCATCCTTAGACACACACATTCTAAGGCCAAGGTAGCGTCCAAGGAGCTATAGACATGCACACGCTAACCTAAAGGGAGCGTCTAGGCGTTTGACTATAATTGACCATCAGCCAAAGTTTTTTGAAGTTGTCTAAAGTCTGAATCAAGTTGTCTTTGATATATTCTTCCACTATAAGCTGGCTTCTGAAGTTGTTGGGTTGTATTGCTGATCATATTGTATTGGGCTCATTGTACTGTCTGCTGAACATTTTATGACAATCTAATAAAAGAATAATTTCAAAGGGTTTCCCCCCTAGTGGATTTTTTCCCTAGTCTTTGACCAAATCTAGTGTGTCTTGTTGATGTGCTGATTGTCTTCTTCGTCATTTCATATATTGATGTATATTAAATTATCGTTGATGAATGGAAAGACTACTTGTAATTGGAAATATTGCTAATTAAATTTTGGAATTGGCCTAAATCTATTGATACAACATAGAACAATCTAAAAAATTAACACAAAAGAACTTAAAGATGAAAAAAAGACATTTGAAAATAAAAATGTTAAAATTGAAAAACCATGTGATAACAACATTCACCACTCCTGGGCTACGTCTCTGGGCCTGGCTCTAATGGCTAGGTTTCTTTATTGATCTTGGTTAAATAATGAGTACATAAATATTCTTCATCTTATAGATTCAAGCAAATGCTGAAATGGCACTGCTTCCCTTCATGAAACACTCTTCTGTAAGAGCTATTAGTCATAATTTGACTCATTGTTACAAAGAAAATATGGCACCAAAATAAATAGGACTCTCTCATTGAATGTGGAAACAGGTCCTGGTACTCATAATTGAGATCAAAAGCATGAATTTGATTACTTCTCAATAGAAGTGTCGTCATTGTCTTTCTCATGATCACACTGAGAATAGACTGAAAAATAGGCTTCTCCAATGAAGAAACTGATGTTTCCACTGTGTCTGGAGTGCCTGAAAACCCCTGCCTAGGGTCTTGAGGCACTCAAAAAGGCCGTTGTATGGCTTCAAAAAGTCAAAAATAGTCTTAGCTACAACTTGAAAGGACTTGGCACTGTAAATCATACAACAAAACCAACCTATGGCCCAATGGTTGGGAAGATTGGTTACAAATCCCCTTTTCAGGGGTTTGATCCACGTTTGGCACAATTTTTTTGTTATATAATTTGATATGGGATAATATATAATATATATGATTTTTTTTAAAGGATTCAGTGGTGGGGTCAACGGACCTTCCACCCCCAACCCATACCACATACAATGTATAATATTAATGTCAATATCCTTAGACTTATATAATAATGTGGAGGAGGTTGGATATTGCAGATACATGTTAACGTTGATAGATAGCGATATGTATGGTGTAGTTGACAAATATGGTGGAGTTGCCAACCATGGATGGATATGCCATTTTTTTTTTCCATTTTATTAACCTTTAAACCTTAAATATATGCAACGAGGATTACATCACAAGGCATAAACATATCCTAGTCGGTAAGGCGTTAGATTTGTAATGCGGAGGTCTTTGAATCGAAACCCGTCCAACCCGTCGCTCTACTTAACAAACTTTTGACCCATCCACCAGGGCCACGTGGCCTTTTTCGGTTGGGTCAAGTTTCACCTTTTCTTTGGGCCACATGGTACCTCGAGATTGACCTGAATTCACCCAACTACAACTTGCCACTTTTCAACATTTCATTGGTTTTTGGAACCATGACCATGATCCAGAACAAGGCATTGGCCATTGCATTTTACTAGTAAAGCGAACCCATATGGCCTTTCCCGATTTGGCCACATGTGTTGGAATTATGATGCATGTGTTGTCCTTGATGACAACTCACTTGTAACATAATTCACAGGTCAATTCAGAGGTGACATAATGAATATAACATAATACCATAATGAATACAGATGTGAAAAAATGCATGATAGTTCAGAAGATTCAGTTCATAGAAATGATAAAGTTGGAAATTCAAGAGCTATATGCGGGTTCTGTTAAACCAAGTCGCGTATGCAAGCGAGTTTAGAGAAGAAAAGCAGTGTATGGTTTTTGTACCATGGTATTCTAGATACTAGTGGTCCTTACCATGGTATTGGCCCATAGTAATGAGCGTGACAATGAATATTGATCCTGTCAAATATTACCACCGACACTAATGTTGTTTTGATCCGTGGTATTGGATGAGGGCTAAACTATATAAAAAAGTGAATATCAAAGGGCTACGTGTGCAAGTGAAAGGGTTTTTTGATGAAAACTTCAATTTGAAGTATATTTGCATTGTAAGGGCCATAATTGTCACATTGATCTGAAATAATTATGCATCGATGAATACAATGATGGATCAAGATCATGAGACTTGAAATGAATTTTCATTGTATGATCTTCTCATGGATTGACTAGATCGAAGTACTAATGCATGCTTTTATCTCTGAATATTATGACCTGGGTCTTTTTGAAGTTCTTAAGAGCAATAAAATTTTAGGTCAAAATTTGCAGATCTATACGCTGGTTGGTCTCGGGAAAAGTGTGTATACACGCAGGTTCACTTCTGCAAAGTTGCATATATAAAGTAAGGGGTTTCTATTCATAAATGATTGATCAACCTAATCAGTGCTGTTGTTTATCTATTTTCTGTCAATGATGTCCTCATGTTGATCTGGGCTGAGTGATAATGTTTGAAGTAGATCTGATTGAATGATGAAGTTGAATTTGGTTATTAATTGGTTGAAGAATGTTAAGATTACTTGCTATTGTGATTGAAGATCAGAGAATTCTCTGATTGGTATTCTTGAGTATGATTCAGTTTTCTTTAAGAAATTGCAGTGTTTAAGTTTTCAATTTTTAGTATCTTAAGATCTGTACACAGGTTTCCTTAAGTGAAGTAGTGTATACATTTTGGTGAATGAATGATGAGGGTTGCAATTGATTCTATGTGTTGATGCAACATTCTGAGTTTAGTTATGTGTACTGGTTATACTGATATGACTATTCCAGTTTATTGGTTAAGTTTTGATTTTGTATCAGTGGTTTGGGTTTCAGTGATTGGTTGATTTTCTGTGTCAAATATTGATGATTGTATTACAATGATGATTGAGCATAAGTGTTGATATTGGATCTAGTCTAAAAAATTGATGAAACACGGTCCATGAATGTTGTTGAGGGTTGGAGCCTTCAGTGAGGAAGTAGAAGCTTCCTGTGAGTATTAGATGGTGATAAGATTAGGGGGTTGGAGTTCCCTTCCATTAGGATATGGAGAACAAGTGAAGATTGTAGCCTTCAGTAGGTGGGTGCCTACATACTGGTATAAGTCTGCACCAGTACAAGAATGTAATAAGTTTTGTATACTAAGACGACATGAGAAGTGGTTTTCTCCCACATTGGGTTTCCACCTTAAATCTCGATGTTCATGTGTGTTTACTTATGTGTGATACTTTATTCTATTCTTACTGCACTTGTTTACTGCTTGTGTCCTGAGAATGAACCACATTAGTTGGTTTGAAATGTTGACCAAATCCTAACTATGTGATTAATTTGAAAGACTTCTATCTAAATCTCTTACATTCTAGTTCAAAGTTTAATAGATAAATAATTAGCTGTTTTACAAGTTTACTGAGCATACACTAGTTTCTTTTACAACAGTCACGAATATACACTAGTTGGGTTTAGTCAAGTTGCGTATACATTTCAAAAAAGAAAAATATTATTGGGAGCTTTTAAAATACTGATTCAGCCCCCCTCTCAATAGTTTTCCCAAAAATTGGTATCAGAGCAGGTCCTTCAAAAGAAGCTTGATTGCTTGAAGGAAGATCTCCCAAGATGAGAAATCAAGATGGATCAACATCTATGAGACCACCACTCTTCAATGAAAATAATTTTATATATTGGAAGACAAGAACCATATCTTATCTTTAGTCTCTTGGAGCAAATGTTTGGGAAATCGTGGAAGGAGGTTACCAATATCTAGCTACAGTTCCCATAGATGCAGCAGAAAAGAAGACGTATGAAACCAATGCCAAAGTTGTCAATGCTTTATTGGGAAGTCTGACAGAATCAGAATTAGTCAAAGTTATGCAACTAAACACAACAAAATAAATATGGTACAAAATCATTCAAAGCTATGTACCAAGGTAAAAAGTTCTAAACTCCAAACTCTCAGAATTCAATATGAAACTCTCAGAATGCATAATGATGAAAGTGTTGCTAGTTTCTTTCTACATATAGATGATATTGTAAATCACATGAAAAATATGGGTGAAGAAATAAAGGACACTATTTTAGTATAGAAAATCTTAAGATCTCTAACTTCTAAATTCGAGTAAAAAATGTCTGCCATTGAAGAGAAGCAGGATTTGCAGACTCTTTCTATTGTTCAACTTCATGGGATCCTGATTGATTTTGAAATGAGGAAAGGAGGCCCCTCAAAAGTTAGAGAAGCCACATTTAAAGCATCTACAAAAGGAAAATAAAAGGAAGAACACAAGGAATCGGGATATATATCAGAAGAAGATGAGGTGAACTTTGTAAAGAAACTTCATCTGGGCACCAGAAGGTTCAGAGGTAAGCTTCCTTTCAAATGCTTTGCTTGTGGTAGAGTTGTTCATCATGATGCTAAATATCCTCATAAAGACCTGAACCATGATAAAGGGAAGGAATCTAACAAAAGGTAATAGGAGACAGTTTGATAGTATAAGAAGTTATTATACTCATGAAGATAGTGATGGCTTGTCAAACAGTGAAGAAGGTGAATATGATCAAGACCTTAAATTACTCATGGCTTTTGAGAAAAATACTAATGAGTCTAATGATAAATTTGTGGATGCATTAGAAGAAAAAGTTTTCTTTGAAGAAATTACTCAACTCAAAATTTGCTTGGAATAAAACAAGGTAGCCATAGATACTTTGAAGCTTCAACTCATAGAAAAAGGAAAGAATAATGAGAAGTTAGAATGTGAAGTAGTAAGTCTAAGAAAGGAAATTGAGAAAATAAAGACTTTGAATCTTAGATTTGCTAAAGGATCTGAAACCTTAGATGAGATTATCAAGGTACAATGCTCTCCTCTTATGAAGACAGGCCTTGGATACACTGGAGAAACATATCAAATAGAAAAGACTTCAGCCACCATCGGAAGCTATCTAAATGCAACAAAAACTAGTAAACAAATCTTTAGTAATGCAAAAAAAACCAGCCAGCAAAGCTTCAGTAATGTACCAAAAATCACTCAACAAAGCTTCAGTAATGCAGCAAAACCCAGTCAGCAAAGCCTCGGTCCTCAGCAAAAGAATAAAGTCATTCCACATGTAAATCATGTTCACTCCAATCCAAGGATGAACAACAACAGAAACACCAGTCAAATGGTAAATTACACCAAAATATTCTATGAGCACAAAAATTTCTTCTTTAATGGACAATGTTTGTCATATCAATGTAATACGTACAAAACTATCATGACTAGAGAAGAAAGAAAACAAAGGAATGAGGCAAGAGTCATGAAGAAATCTTATAATATCTTCTCACCTCTTATAGATGAAATTGAATGCTCATTTTGCAATAAATTTGGACACGAAGAATGTGAATGTAGGAGCAAATTACAACCAACATCTCAAAATGAGCAACTATCAACAAATTCTAAGGTATGGAAAAGGAAGGAGTTACAACCTGAAAGTTGTGGCATAGCATTATTTGCAGAAGGACAAGAAAATCAATGGTACATTGATAGAGGATAAACTTATGATAGGAAAACACATGACAGGTGATAAAGATAAACTTATTTCATACAATGGTTTAGAGAAAGAAAATAATGTCACTTTTGGAAATGACTCACCTATTGTCATTAAGGTTAAAGGTTCTGTTTTTCTAAAAGAAAAAGTTAAAGTTGGTAATGTTATGTATGTTGATGGATTAAAGCATAACTTTCTAAGTGTTAGGAAAATGTGTGATTAAGGAAATGAGATTGTATTATGATCATACAAATGTGTGGTTCGTGAGCTTGACACAGGAAATACCATAATAAAAGGAACAAGAACCTTGAGAAATATGTATATATTGAAAGGTGGCCAAGAACAATGTTACTTAGGTAAGGTAGAAGAAAACTGGTTATGGCATAGAAGGTTTGGACATCTAAGCTTCTCTCAAATAAGCAAATCAAGCAGGCTCAAAGCTGTTCATGATCTACCCTACATCACCATACTAGAAAGTGCCATATGTAAGTCATGCCAATTTGGTAAGAAAAGCAGAGTACAATTCAATGCCAAAGAAGGATCAGCAAGTAAGCTTCTTGCACTTATACATACTGATTTGTGTGGACCAGTATGGAACAAGTCACCTCGTGGAGAACAATACTAGATCTTATAAATTGATGACTTTTCTAGAATGTGTTGGATCGGTCTATTGAAACAAAAAGATGAAGCATTTTATAAATTTAAAGTCTTCAAGGCATTAATTGAAAATGAATTAGATCTAAAAATTAAATGTCTTAGATCTAACCGAGGAGGAGAGTACATATCAGAGGAATTATTTGATTTCTGTGAACAACATGGCATAAAGAGACAATTTTCTATAGCTAAAAATCCTCAACAAAATGGTGTGGCAAAAAGAATGAATATAACTGTTCAACAAATGGCTCGTGCTATGCTTTATGAGTCCAAACTCCTGACATATTTTGGGGTGAAGCTGCACATATTGCAATAAATATTCTAAACGAGGCATTTTCGTGTGAATAGTGATAAAACTTCATATGAACTTTGCTATGGTAAGCCTCCCACTATAAAGCATTTTAGAGTTTTTGGAAGAAAATGCTTTATCAAAAATAATGATGAAAAACTTGGTAAGTTTGAAGCTAGAGAATATGAAGGAATAATTCTTGGTTACTCATCTGGAAGTAAAGGATGCAAATGTTAAAATAAGAGACTTCATAAAATTGTTGAGTGCATTGATGTTGTGATTGACAAAGCATGCACAAGACCCAAAAAGGTAACATAAGCAAAAGAGGATGATAATGATGAATTCTTTCCCACATCAAATCACACTGATATAGAAGAAGACACTAATGAAGCAACATAAGAAGATACATTAGACAAAGAAAAGGCTCCATCTAGGTATGTTCAAGAGAATCATCCAGAAACACAAATTCTAGGCGAAAAGGAATCTGGGGTACAAACTAGAAGAACACTTGTAGGATCTTCTAGTTATCTAGCTTTATTATCCACCATTGAACCAAAAAATGTAAATCAAGCTAGTAAAGATGAATGTTGGGTTAAGACCATGAATGAAGAACTTGATTAAATTGAAAAGAATGATACTTGGGAATTGGTTCAAAGATCTCATGATAAAAATGTTATTGCGACAAAATGGATATTCAAAAATAAGTTGAATGAAAATGGAGAGGTAATTAGAAACAAAGCTAGACTTGTTTGTAAAGGTTATGCTCAACAAGAAGGTACAAAATTTGAAGAAACATTTGCACCAGTAGCCAGACTTGATGCCATAAGAATTTTTCTTGCATTTTCAAGATTTTGAAATTTCAAAGTTTATCAAATGGATGTAAAATTTGCTTTCCTTAATGGAGATCTAGAAGAAGAAGTATATATTGAACAACCAGAAGGATTCATTTTGGGGAATGATGAAAACCTTGTATGAAAAATCAAAAAGGATTTATATGGGCTAAAACAAGCTCTATGGGCATGCTATTATCGTCTTGATAAATATCTTCAACAAAAAGGTTTCACAAAAGGATATGCAGACAACAATGTGCACACAAACATTGAGGGTGATAAACAGCTAATTATTGTTGTTTATGTTGATGATATCATTTTTGGAAGTAATGAAGAATCTATGAGTCAAAAATTTGCTTCTATTATGTAGTAAGAATTTGAAATGCCTTTATTTGGGGAACTAACCTATTTTCTTCGTCTCCAAGTACAAAAAGCAAAATATGACATCTTTCTCTCACAAAGAAAATATCTCAAGCAAATTATGAAGAAGTATGGGATGGAATAATGCAAACCTATATGTACTCCCATGATGATAGGATGTAGCCTCAATTCTAATGATGATTCTCCTGCAGTAAACCAACCAGAGTATAGGTCTATGATTGGAAATCTACTTTATCTAACAGGTACCAGACCAGATATCATGCATGTAGTTGGGATTGTTTGATGTTTCCAAGCCAATCCAAAGGAATCACATCTTTAGGTTGTAAAGAGAATATTCAAATATATCCAAGGAACCCAAGATTTTGGTCTATGGCATCCTAAAGATGCAGATCTTACCCTTCATGCACACAAATGTGGATTGGGCTAGAAATGTTGATGACCAAAAAAGCACTAGTGGAGGTGAATTTTACATGGGGCCCCGATTGGTATCTTGATTCAGTAAGAAACAAAGTTCCATTCCCTTATATAAAGCGAAAGAAAAATATGTCGCTGCTGCATCTTGTTACACACAACTTCTCTAGATGATGTAAATATTATAGGATATACAAATCAAATGTTTTCCACCCATCTCCATCGTATGTGATAATACAAGTGCTATTAGTATTTCCAAAAATCCTATTATGAACTCCAAGACCAAGCATATTCCTATTAAGTATCACTTTCTACGAGAACAAGTGCTTGAGAAAAAGGTTAAATTGGAGTATGTTCCCTCCAAAGAACAAGTTGTTGATATATTTCCTAAACCCGTTCCTAGAGAAGAATTTGAATATCTTAGACAGAACTTGGGAATTATCTCTGCATCATTTTGTTGTTAAATTTGTCTTCTCAGTCTACAGGTGAAAATTCAGAAGGTTGCTGGCTATACACAGGTTTCATGAAGTGTAGTCGTGTATATACGCGAGAGTTTCCTTGCAAACAATTGCATATGTTTTTCTCTGATAGAAAAATAGTAGGACAGACTCAAGATCATCCTCTGACATGCTTCTGATAGCTATAATTTGATTTTCTTGGTCTGGTGTTTATGGGTACAGTCTGCTGATATGGAATTGATTTATGTTTTTCTCATTGATATTTATATAATTGATGAAGATTCTTTGATGAATGAGTTGTTGAAAATGAACAAGTAGCACAGCTCCAAGGGGATCATTAGCCTTATGCATTATTGGCATTCTGGTTGTTGGATTATGTATATCATTTGATGTAAAGGTCATGTAAAGACCTATGATGTAATAATTCTCATATTCAGTCATGTATGGACTTTTGAGATCATGTCAAATTTGTAATCCCACTTGGTTGGGTGATTGATATAAGTATGGGTCCAAGTATGGGTCCTTGGTGATAAGAAGGGCATAATCAATTCAGTCACATATTCATGTACTTCATTTTACATCCGTTAGAGATTTCATCATGTTCTTAGGGGGAGCATAGCCAACATTCATATTCAGCAGTTCAGATATGGAAGTCTTCATTTAACATTGGTCAGCCCTTTTCTCTTGATGTCAAAGGGGGAGAGTAGCTTGGTGTTTGGAGAGTATATTGATGTTTTGAAAAGCTTGGTGCTTAGATTGATTTTATTTATAGGGGGAGATTATTGGCATTATGATGCATGTGTTGTCCTTGCTAGAAACTCACTTGTAATAGAATTCATCGGTTAGTTCAGAGGTGATAGAATCAATACAACAAAATACTAGAATGAATACATATGTGACAAAATGCATGACATATCAGAAGATTCAGTTCAAAGAAATGATAAAGTTGGAAGTTTAAGAACTATACACAGGTTTTGTTAAGCCAAGTCACATATATATACGAGTTTAGTGAAGAAAATGTAGGTTTTAACCCCATACAGAAATTACCTGCATACAAATTCTAAAAACAAAAGATAAACAATGGCGAGAGCATAACACATAAAACAAATATACACAGAGATTTTCCCTTGGATCCTAAAACCGGGACTACCAAATTGATTTTTAATTATGTTCCTTTCAATGTTACAATACATATATATGCATGCCAAAGCATCCATAAACCCTAATCAATTAACCCTGGATTGGAAATAATCGTAGTTCCTTTTGATGAGATCTACAAAATACCATGGACCGAAAACCATTGCGCCCAAAACCATATGCGAAATCCATGCACAAAACCATAGGTAGGTCCACCCACCAAATATACTTAGGTTAGTTGTGGAAAGAATATAACACAACCCAACATAAAAGTAGTGTATGGTTTTTGTACCATGGTATTCTAAATAATAAGCGTCCTTACCATGGCATTGACCCATAGTAATGAGTGCGACAACGAATATTGATCCTGTCAAAGATTACCGCCAGCACTAATGTTGTTTTGAGCCATGGTATTAGATGAGGGCTAAACTATATAAATAAGTGAATATGAAAGGGATAAGTGTGCAAGTGAAAGGGGTTTTTATGAATACTTCAATATGAAGTATATTTGCATTGTAAGGGCCATAATTTTCACATTGATCTGAAATAATTATGCATTGATGAATATAATGATGGATCATGATCATGAGACTTGAAATGAATTTTCATTGTATGATGTTCTCATGGATTGACTAGGTCGAAGTACTGGTGCATGTTTTTATCTTTGAATATTATGTTCTAGTTCTTTCTGAAGTTCTGAAGAGCTGCACAATTTTAAGTCAAAATTTGTAGATCTATATGTTGCTTGGTCTTGAGAAAAGTGTGTATACATGCAGGTTCACTTCTACAAAGTCGCGTATATAAAGTAAGGGGATTCTGTTCATAAATGACTTATCAACCTGATCAGTGTTGTTGTTTCTCTGTTGTCTATCAATGATGTCCTCATGTTGATCTGGGTTGAGTGATAATGTCTAAAGTATATCTGATTGAATGATGAAGTTGAATTTGGTTATTAATTGATTGAAGAATGTTAATATTACTTGTTGATTGTCATTGAAGATGAGAGATAGTTATATGATTAGTAGATCTAAGAATGATTCAATGTTCTTTTAAGAAACTCCAGTGGTCAAGTTTTCAATTTTCATTATCTTAAGATTTGTATGCGGGTTTCTCTCCAGAAAATAGCATATGCACGCATGTTTCCTGAAGTGAAGTAGCATATACATTTTGGCAAATGAATGATCAGGGTTGCAGTTGATTCTATTTGTTGATGCAACATTCTAAGTTTAGTTATGTGTACTGGTTACAGTGATCTAATTGTTCCAGTTGATTGGTTAAGTTTTGATTATGTATCATTTCTTTGGGTTTCAGTGATTGGTTGATTTTGTGTGTCAGAGATTGATAATTGTATTACACTGGTGATTGACCATAAGTGTTGATATTGGATCCAGTCTGAAAATTTGATGAAATGTGGTCCTTGATTGATTTTATTTAAAGGGGGGGATTATTGGCATTATGATGCATGTGTTGTCCTTGCTGGAAACTCACTTGTAATAGAATTCATCAGTCAATTCAAAGGTGATAGAATGAATACAACAGAATACCAGAATGAATACAGATCTGACAAAATGCATGACAATTCAGAAGATTCAATTCAAAGAAATGATAAAGTTGGAAGTTCAAGAACTATACATGGGTTTTGTTAAGCCAAGTCGCGTATGCATATGAGTTTAGTGAAGAAAATGTAGGTTTTAACCCCATAAAGAAATTACCTGCATACAAATTCTAAAAACAGAAGATAAACAATGGCGAGAGCATAACACATAAAACAAATATACACAGATATTTTCCCTTGGATCCCAAAACCGGGACTACCAAATTGATTTTTCATTATGTTCCTTTCAATGTTACAATACATATATATACGTGCCAAAGCATCCATAAACCCTAATCAATTAACCTTGGATTAGAAATAATCGTACTTCCCTTTGATGAGATCTACAAAATACCATGGACCAAAAACCATCGCGCCCAAAACCATGTGCGAAATCCATGCACAGAACCATAGGTAGGTCCACCCACCAAATATACTTAGGTTAGTTGTGGAAAGAATATAACACAACCCAACATAAAAGTAGCGTATGGTTTTTGTACCATGGTATTCTAAATACCAGGGGTCCTTACCATGGCATTGGCCCATAGTAATGAGTGCGACAATGAATATTGATCCTGTCAAAGATTACTGTAATGTTGTTTTGACCCATGGTATTAGATGAGGGCTAAACTATATAAATAAGTGAATATCAAAGGGATAAGTGTGCAAGTGAAAGGGGTTTTTATGAATACTTCAATATGAAATATATTTGCATTGTAAGGGCCATAATTGTCACATTGATCTGAAATAATTATGCACTGATGAATATAATGATGGATCAGGATCATGAGACCTGAAATGAATTTCCATTGTATGATCTTCTCATGGATTGACTAGGTCGAAGTACTGATACATGTTTTTATCTTTGAATATTATGTTCTGGTTCCTTCTGAAGTTTTGAAGAGCTGCATAATGTAGGGTCAAAATTTGTAGATCTATATGTTGCTTGGTCTCGGGAAAAGCATGTATACATGCAGGTTCACTTCTGCAAAGTCACATATATAAAGTAAGGGGCTTCTGTTCATAAATGAATGATCAACCTGATCAGTGTTGTTGTTTCTCTGTTGTCTGTCAATGATGTCCTCATGTTGATCTGGGTTGAGTGATAATCTCTAAAGTAGATCTGATTGAATGATGAAGTTGAATTTGGTTATTAATTGATTGAAGAATGTTAATATTACTTGTTGATTGTCATTGAAGATGAGAGATAGTTATATGATTTGTAGATCTGAGAATGATTCAATGTTCTTTTCAGAAACTCCAGTGGTCAAGTTTTTAGTTTTCATTATCTTAAGATCTGTATGCGGGTTTCTCTCTAGAAAATAGCATATGCGCGCGTGTTTCCTGAAGTGAAGTAGCATATACATTTTGGCAAATGAATGATCAGGGTTGCAGTTGATTTTGTTTTTTGATGCAACATTCTAAGTTTAGTTATGTGTACTGGTTACAGTGATCTAATTGTTCGAGTAGATTGGTTAAGTTTTGATTATGTATCATTTCTTTGGGTTTCATTGATTGGTTGATTTTGTGTGTCAGAGATTGATGATTGTATTACACTGGCGATTGACCATAAGTGTTGATATTGGATCCAGTTTGAAAATATGATGAAATGTGGTCCATGAATGTTGCTAAGTGTAGGAGCCTTCAGTGAGGAAGTCAAAGTTTCCTGACAATAGTAGCTGGTGATCAGATCAGGGGGTTGGAGCTCCTTCCAGTAGGAGCTGGATAACGAGTGAAGGTTGTAGCCTTCAGGAGGTGGGTGCCTGTGTATTGGTATAAGTCTGCACTGGTACAAGAATGTAAGAAGTTTTTGATATTAATAAGTGTTGAAGACTGAGAGAACATTAACGGTGGTTTTCTCCCACATTGGGTTTCCACCTTAAATCTTTGTGTTCATGTGTGTTTATTTATGTGTGATACTTTATTATGTTCTTACTGCACTTGTTTATTTCTTATCAAATACCTGATAAATCTCTTACATTCTGGTTCAAATTTTAACAAATAAAGAATTAGCTATTTTACAAGTTTACTAAGCATACGCTAGTTTCTTTTACAACAGTCATGTATATACGCTAGTTGGGTTCAGTCAAGTCATGTATAAATTTTAGAAAAGAACATTATTATTGAGAGATTTTAAAATGCTGATTCACCCCCCCTCTCAATATTTTCCCCAACAACATGTCGCCATGTGATTGTGCCACGCGACACTAGGGAATTGGCCCATCTTTGGCCAACCAAAAACTTCCAAGTGGCATTGTTTGCACCCGCCAAGTGGCATGACCAGATTAGCCCACATGCCATACATACTTCTCGGTCACTTTCTGACATTATTGTCCAATCATACGTCGCACTACCACATGTCCATGCCACATCAACGCCACGTTATCCGATGTGCCTCTGTCATACCATCATGTCAGTTGTCGTACCACAACGTCAGTCGCCATGTCATCACCACACCAACTGACATTGTATTGTAAGGACTGCCACATGACTGTACATACTACCACATGGTAAAATGTGACTAGTCCAGCTGGATGCCAGAAGTCTAAAATTGGGTGACACGTGTCAGCGTCTCGTGCTACCACATAATATTGTTGATGTCGTCATCTAACATGTAACCTGCTAACTCATCACAGGTTGATGTCATCATGCCACATGTCATCTTCCAAATATTCCAAATTGGCCCCTATCGACGTCATCAATTGACACATCATTGTATGAAATCTGCCACGTCTTCATACGACTACCATGTATCTTCACCAAAAGCTACCATGTGTCTCATTCATACTTTGCCACGTAACCTCGGTGGGACCCACTTTGACCTTCTTTATGCTCGGTCCCAAAAACATTGACTACTCATAACTTCTCCATACGGACTCCGTTTTACATGCCATTTGTTCCATTGGATTCATCGCAATGAGATTTGCAACCTGATGTTCATTTCATGATGATTTGAGATACTTCATTTTTGAGTTTGTCAGGATCAACTCATGTCCACGACCATCCTAGTCTCAAAACATGACTAGACATAACCATATTGGTTTAGAATATGACTAGACTCAATTTTAGTTCAAGATTCACCTGGATCATCCCCCCTGTTTGAGCTCACTAGTTGGGAATGGAGCCAGGAGAGCTTCTGGAGTTAATGGAACTCTTGACTATAGGTTGTGCACAATCCTTGTCATGTGTTGACAAGTAGTAATCCCCCCCTACCATCATGTCTTGGAATTACCAAGTGTATACCCCAATATGCATCCTACCCACAAGATGGGCCTGTTGGGATTGCCACCAATCTAGACAATGGATGTGGTGAAGCTTGGTTGTGCACAATCCTTGTCATATGTTTACAAGTGGTAACTCCCCTAATTAGCGATGATACTTGGTTATTGTCATATGTTGACAGAGTCTATTGATGCAAATTTTCTACCACTTGACTCTTGAGGTGAGTCTTAGTTTTGTGAGATCCTTGTCATGTGTTGACAAGAGGTAATCCCCCCAAATTTGTGTCAAGGTAGGAAGATCAATAAATATAGGGTGATAGATGAATCTCCCCTATAATGATTCTTCTTCATTAGATTGAGAAATCATTGTTCCAGATGATACAAAGAAGAACAAATATGAGTAGAGAAATAAAAGATATTTTTATGTTGACATAAATTCCTCCGTAATTGAGAGGGAGTGTTGAAAATTGGTAGCTCGGGGATGAATTTCCTTAAATAAAAACTCATTTCTGAAAATTCTGGAGTGACTTTCTAAAAATAGAAAATCATGTCTAGCATCTCAAGTATGACTTTCCAAAATTTGTAAATCACCTTGCATCAATTGGTAATCAAGTATAGCTGATGGGAAATCACTTAACGTATCATTAATCAATCCCAATAGTTCAATCTTGACTTGATATTTATCATCAATATTATTGTTATCCCCTTTATGATACTATGATATTATTATCAAAAGGAAATACAAGTCACCTTTTCCTCATGAGACTCAATGATTTCATTCTTCACACCTTTCTCCTTAACGACACACATGGAAATACGTTAATTTCTCTCTTACTATCCCATTAAAGGCATGGAATTTAAGATTCCTCTTACATTCTCATTAATGCATATGTTACACTTTCCTCATTTATTTCATACATTTCTCTCCTCAATGATGACACTTAGGACCTCTCCTTAATGGCATAAGTCACACTTATGTAAGACGTGTTACCTCTCCTTTATGGCATGAATTTGTTGCACCTCCTATATAGGTATCTCATAATAGTTCATCTTATTACACATGCATTGTGAAAGAAGAATTCAAATTGAGAGAGAGAGAGAGAGAGAGAATTGAAGAAGACTGGTATAGAGAGACTTGGAGAATAAGAGAAAGAATTGGAAAGCCAAGGTTGATTCAGTCTTTCAATATTTCACTGTTGATTTAGTTGAAGGGAGAATTTAAGGTTGATTCATTGTTTACATCTATTGTTTCTATCAGTTATCTTTATGTTGTAGCTTGTTTGGGTTTGGGTGAACTTATTCATTCACTTGATCTCTCATTGTACTTTGTATCTATTTTGAACAATTGATACTAATAGAATAATCTAGTTGGGTTTTTCCCCTTTGTGGGGTTTTTCCCCTAGTCATTGGACCTAAATCCTCTGCGTTTCCTTTATTTATTGGTTTTATTCGATTGTGCATATGGTTTATGTTCTATCTACAATTTCTTAACTCATATTGTAGCAGAAAGAAGTTTTGTAATAAGTAATTGTTACAACATAGAACATCAAAATTTCAACACCTAATCATATATATGTTGTTTGCAACTAGCAATGTGTCATCGACATACAAAACCAAATATATGAAATTATTTCCTTCTTACTTGAGATATACATAGTGATCAACACGACTTATCACAAATCCAATTCCCTTGATGTATGTGTCAAACTTTTGGTACCACATCCTATGTGATTGTTTGAAACCATAAAGACACTTCCTCAATTTGCAAACTAGTTTCTGCTTACCCTTTACTACAATACCTTCAAGATGTTTTATGTAGATTTATTCTTCCATATAACCATTCAAAAATGTTGTCTTTATATACATTTACTTTATCTCTATATCAAATGCTATAGCAAGAGAATTTAGTACTCTAATGGAAGTTAATTTTGCAATAAGTGAAAATATATCATCCAGAAGTTGACTTCCTCAACCTAGGAATATTGTTTTGATAACAATTGAACCTTGTACTTCTCAACATGAGCTGTTGTATATAATTTTTTCTTGAACTCCCATTTGTAACCAACAAGATTGTTAAGCATTGGAAAACGTATGTATTTACCATTTGTTTCTTTATCTTTTCCTTTGAATCATAACTTCTATACATTCTAAGATGGTAATATGTTAAAGAATTATGATATAATTAAGGAGATTTGTGATTGATGCCAAAATGACTAATTATTGTCTTTTTCGATACAGAAAGTGAAGAAAATGGAAAATCACTATTCGGGAGAAAAAGACAATGCAGAAGCAATTGCTGTCCCTTTGATAGGAAGCCATATCCAGACGAGGAGATCAAGATCGGAGCACGTGGTACAGGAAAAGGAAGAGAAAATGTGGCATCAGTGCAAGAAGAAAAAACAATAAGTTGGAGATCAAAGATATGGCGAATCCCATAGGATACTTTAATCCTGAGGGATCGTTGGTTCAAGACTTATCTGTATTTTTGATACTTCCGCTTGGCCATTATAAAAAGGGATAGTGTTGGTACCCCAAGGGGCGGATATTATTGTCAATTTGTAGAATTTACTATTGTAATCTTAACTTTGATCATCGACTCTTTGTAAAGAGTGATAGTTGTAACTCTGCCATTTATGATTAATATATAGCTCAGTTGTTGTTCCATTATCTGATCCTGGAGTAAATGCAACAGTGCTTCCCTGGTGGCTAAGGGCCCGACCCTAGTGGTTCCACTTGCTTCTTGTATCGTTATTTTATGATTACAGTCATGTGTGGTTTGATTTCCTTTGCATTTCTTTAATTCGCTTTACTCATTAATATTTTGTTTCTAAAAATTTCATTGAATTTCTCTGTTATATCGAAATCGTAATTGGATAACAAGATTGTTATTTACAACCAAAAATGTTATGCTGTTCGTTTTGAAATAATATTGCACTATCTAATTCGGATTTTGCTGTTCATTTACAGATTGATATTGTTGTTCATTTATAGTTGCGATTGTTGTTCATTTAGCTACATTCACTTACAATTGTGATTGTTGTTCATTTGATTACTGTTCCATTATAACTGCAATTGCCATTCCTCTATAACTGTGGTTAATTTCCAGTATGCTAGAACAAAATTACTAATTCAATTACTTTATATTCGTTGTGTGGTTACACTTAATTCAGTTTGTTGTTCCTTTCTTAGATTGTTGTTCAATTCCTTTCTTAGTTAAATATTGTTGTTCGATTCCTTTCGGTTAAGATTGCTACTTAATTCATTTCTGTAGAATAAGCTTTGTTGTTCGATCTTTTCAATAGATTAGTTGTTGTTCCTTTTTTGTTAATTGAATTGTTATTTCCAGTATTTGCTTTAGTATGGATAAACAGATCTACAACTGTAGCGAACATTGACTACTGCTGTCTAAGTTCTTAGATTGGAGATCTTGTCTGTGATTGATTTTCATTTACATCAGTTTACAGGGGAAAGAGTTATCGTTATTTCATCCTTGACTGATGATTGCTCTAGTTTATTGAGTGAATGATTTAGTTACAAAGCATTTAAGTTTCTTGCCATTAGAATTAGATTTTGTTTCTAGCATTCAGTTACTTTTGTAAGCACTATACTACAAACATTACTCTTGAACAAGTGACCGCCTCAGACTGAGTACACTCTTGAGATAAAAAATCACACCTGGATTGATAATTAATGTAGGGTAAATAGGGGTTAAAAGACACCTTTTTATCGCTCAGCAAAGATTCCTTCCATAAAGTAATTTGATAAGTTCCCATGTCTCATTCTTGTTCAAAGAATTTGTTTCTTCATCCATGGATTTTGACCATATTTTACCATCTGTTTGAGTTGACTTCCTTCCCAACCAACCTAAGTTCACCATCAATGGTATATAACAAAAAACATGACTAAAACATCATGTGGAGTATTCCTTTAGGTTTTTTTTTTAGTCAACTAGACCTTCTTAAAACCAGAGTCTCTTTTCCCACCTCTTTGTCTAACTCAATCAACTCATCTAAGTAACTTTCCTCCAAGTTCAAATTGAACACCATTTTTTTTCTTTCTCCTGTTTTAGAGTCTCTTTAGTCTTGTAATTACACCTAAATTTCATGAATATCACATATCAACTATAAATTGTCTTCCTTGTCATTAGATTCCACAATTTGTATTCTTTCGTTCCATCCTTGTAGCCAATGAAAAAAAACTTGTTTGCCTTGTTATCCAAAATTTCCCTCTTGTCCATTTGAACATGGACAACTGCCTCATAGTCAAAATATTGGAGATGTGAGAGTGATGGTTTTTTACCAAACCATATTTCATATGCACTTTTGTTGATCAATGTTGATGATGGAGATCTATTTACTAGGTAAGACATAGTGTTGACTAACTTCACTCATAATTGTTGTGTTAGTGCCACACTATTAAACATGATTCTTTCCTTGTCCGTCAATGTCCTATTCATTCTCTAAGTGACTCCCTTTTGTCTGAGTAGTGTATGGAGTAGTCATTTGGTGTACTATCCCATATTTTGTATAGAATTATTCAAACTATTTACCATATAATTCACCTTCATTATCAATTCGCAACATCTTTACCTTCCTATGCCCAGCACTCCATAAGAGATTTGGACTCCTAAAATGATAAAAAAACATCTAACTTCTTCCTTAGGAAATACGACCATTTCATCCTAGAGAAATAATCAATGAAGAAAACATAATATATAGAATCACCTAGAAACTATATTGGTATTGGCCCAAATTCATCACTATGAATTAGCTCTAGAATTCCCTTTGCCCTTATAGTGCTACATGGGAATTTAACATTATTTTGTTTCCCATACATGCAATCTTCATAGAAATTGACTTCCAAAGGGTTACTATTTATCCTTTGACCATAAATTTGCTTTTCATAACTTGAAGTCCTTTCTCTCCAATATTTCCCATTCTCTAATTCCATAACATGGCGTTGTCAACTAGACTAGAAGATGATCTCTCAATTTCAAAATTTACTGCAGTACTATAACCACTTCAATCATTGTACCTTGAAAGCTTACACAATGTGCCCATACCAAGCACCACTAATAAACAATATTGCTACACAAACCATCTTACATGAATCCTTGTTGAGTAAAATATGCACACTTGCATCACCCATTCAATTGACAGTGATTTGGTTTTTGGTTAAACCTATAAGATGTAGTATCCTTGCCAATGTTGTACTCTGAACTATCCATCATTATTAGTCTAACTCAACCTTGACCAACCATCTTGTTTGTCAAGTCACCCCTAGATATACATCCCCTATGTTGTCACCTACTTTGCATCTCATTACATTCATTCTCAAGAGACCCTACTTTTACAAAGGTGAGGCAGCAAATTCCATGTTTGGGAAGGAGGACCTGAGAAGAAGCTTAAATATCAAAATGGAGGGAAATAAAGTGCATATCAAAGGTAAGGGACAAGCTCTCAAGGATTTGGAGGTCATACTTCTCTATCCATTCCCCTTGTGATGCATGGTAGCAAGTGATAGGAGCATAAAGTAGTTACTGGACCTCAGGACCTTGGAGAAAACTTACCAGTAAAAAGTGTGCAACTTTTGGGCAGATCACCATCCATCTCCACCTTGTCGCTTTCTAGAAGTAGTCCGGGGGGCAACCTACATGACCAATAAATATCTCCGCCCCTCCAGAGTTGAATAATCAATTTTTGATCCAACGACAAAGCTTCATTCCACAAGGGTTGAAGAGATCTTCGTCCCAACATTGCTTGACCTCCGGAACTAGGCGAGGATGATGCCATATGGTGGGGTTTCATTCGCCAGTGCTGTAAAAGGTAAAGTCTAAATATCATAACGGTAACCCACTGTTTCCCCCCAAACCTATCTGCCATATTACCCCTATCGCGACATGTGTCTGACCTGTGATGTCATCATGACATCACTCGACCATTGGCACCATTGCCTATAAAAATACTCCCCCTGCTCAAATTTCAAATTTCCTTTGTTGTTTCCCAGTGCTCCTCCCACTTGTGACCTGCTTAGAACATCGTTTGTGCACCCCCGTCATCCTGACAAGTCGTCACAGTGTCACTTTCGTCCTCCTCTATGGCGACCAGGTAATTGTCTCACATGTATTCCATGTTTTCCACAAGGTAAAAGTTAAAAAAATGGAGAAATGAAAACCTCGAGATCTTCCAAGCCCCCAAAGGCTCCAAAAACCCACGAACCCAAGCCCTTGTTGAGCCTTGACCCCCTCATGGATATGTAGAGGCAAATTTCTGACCCAACCTGTTCCTTCGACCTGGCCAACCTCCGAGCTGACATGTTTGACCAATATCTCAAGGGGGAAGACCCTTTCAGAGTGGTGGAATTGGGCCTGTACTACCAGATTTCTCCCTCCATTCGTTATTTCCCATAGTTTGTCTCCTGGATGGAAATGACCTACGTCGACAAGAACAAGTATTTCATTTCTTCCCAAGGGGTTAAGATCTAAGAAACCACCTCAACACTGATTCAAAAGGCCTTGATGTACCCTTCTCCCTGATAATTAATGCAGTTCATTGACACCACCTTGATGTACTATTACTCCACTCTCCCAGCCAATGAGTAGCAATCCTTCTTACAAATGATCCTAGCCCCTGGGCTAGACATATTACCCGTTGCTGATAGTTTCTCCCTCTCCCTCTTTGCAGATCCTATTCAACCTCTCTTGTCCATGATTACTCATTTGTTGGGAGAAGAAGATGACGCCATAGCCAATAAGGCCACCCTAGGCTTCCTCAAGAAAATGTCGCAGCTTGGCTATGTGCTTGACATCCTGGCTTACCTGGATGAAGCCATCAGGTTCTAGATGCACCACTTGTCCACTACCTCTTATTTCAGATACTACTCCTTGTTGTTTAATATTTTTCTATACTCTCATGTTAAAGAATTTAAGTGTCTGGGTTTAAACTTGGTCTCCTAGGACAAAAAGAGAAATTTAGTCTTTGATTGGGATGTGGCTATCAGAAAAAGACTAGATTCTTAGATTTTTTTCACTGTTTATCTCCACCTATATGGCCATTGCCTATAGGATCATTCATGGTGTGCCTCCTCCCAGAATTCTCCCCCAGCAGAAAGAAATCCTTCAACTCAGAAAGAACACCAAGGTGAGGGACTGGTATTTGTTTGAAGACCAGACAAAGATTAGGATCTATGGGTGTGAACTCCCCCCTACCACCTACCTATCTTCATGCCTATGAGGATATTTGATTTAGAATTCATTAGGCAAATTCTAGCTATAGATTAGCTCCTCTTTATCCCTACAAATAAGGGGTACCTATTCAAATTAAGAATTCCTGTGGGACCTCTTTTTTTGAATGCCAGGCAAGCCTCCAAAGCTGTTGAGGCCTTGCTCAAGGAGATGAATTTTGACATAGGAGAGATTTGGCACTATGACATGGTGTCATTGCTTAGAGGAGAGAAAAGATAAAGGTTTTGACTTATTTGCATGAGTCTAAATCTGAGGTAGAATGGAAAGCTAACTCTGAATCATGGCCTCTTGACATTGAGATGGAGATTGACACTTCGAATGATAAAGACAAAGAATGAAAGAGGCTCATGGGCCATATTACAGATACCAAGATGGTAGGGACTTCCTCATCCAAAAAGACTAAGACCTAAGAGGCAGAATAAGAAGAGCTTGAAACACGACTAGTGGAGAAAGGTCTAGATCAACCCAGTTTTTGCATCTTATTGTAAGATTTCTCTCAGCCTATTGCCTTGTCTTCTTCACAAGTAGTTTTTTTAGGAGCAAATGCTAGCACATTGGTCCCAGGGTCAAGATGGTATGCATTCAAGGCCATTGAAGAAGAAATAATAAGATAAGAAAGGGGATGCAACAACAAGTATAATCTCAATCAACCCCCAATCACACCAGGTTGCTGTCAGCAATGGATTTGGAGAGGAATAAAATGAAGTTTTCCTTATAGCACCCTTGAGCCTAGTCCTTTCCCTGAGGATCTAAATTAAAAATGTTGGATGTGTCTTTGGATATGGCAAGTATTCCCCTCCTAGAAAAAATCAATTTCCACAAGAAGGTTGGGAAAATGCTATACAATGAGCTGAATAAGGATGCCTTGCCCATCAACAAGGCATAAACACTACTGGAGAAAGTTGCACATAGGATGAAGCAAGAGAAAGCCAATTCCCATGCTCTCCATATACAAAATGAAAACTTCAAAGAGTTGGTAGTGAAGCTCGAGGTAAATATTGAAGTCAGGTCAGCTGTAGAGACTCTGCTCAAGGGTTCCAAGCAAAGATTCAAGAGCTAAGACACAAGCTCAAGATGCCAGGCAGTGAACATGTCCATACCAAGGAGATAGTGTAGGTGGAGGCATAAAAATAGATCTTGGCCAATGAGATCATTAATAGGAATAATTAGGTCATTGTTGATTTATGAGTAGATTGGCGGGTACTCCAATCCCTAGGGTTTAGGGTTTGGAGGGAAAAGCACCATAAGGGCATCTTGTGGGCTTGGAACCAAAGTTTGGAGTTTTGTATGCATCAATTTTTGGGAAAAAACCATGATATATTTGCAACATGTGATGGATGAGGATGATAGTTCTCAGCGAGACAGTTCCAACGCAATGCGAATCATCTAATTCCGAGTTGTCGTTAGAGAGAAATAAAATTTTGAAGTTGACAAGTTAATTATTGGTTGTCAAGTCATGTAGGTTTGGTGTAAATAATTACAATAGGTGTGTCTCTTCATAATTCGTTGAAGCCGCTCATTATGTCTATAAATAAAGGGTGAGAACATGTGTTTTAGGCATCCAGTTATGAGCAACACATCCACTAAAGGAGATCTGAAATATAAAGCAATCCACATCTAGATAAGGAGGCCAAGGAGAAGTGTGAAGGAGGCCAACGGATAGTGTGGGAAATTCTGTGGTGGAGGTTGAGTGTTGTAGGAGACAAGAAGTTGTTTCAAGGGTTGTTTGAGGGCTATTATAGACTGAGTTTGCTGGGAAGTCAAGGCTGAAGAAGAGGGGGAAAGAACATGGTTTTGTAGGAACAATTTGGGTTAATTCTTTATGGAGCCGCAGCTACAACTAGCTACTTAGCTAGGTCGTTTTCCATAATAAGAAACTAAGGCTATTTAAAGGGAAACGTCAAGGTAACAAAGGCCTATTTGAGGTAGCATGGTAGTGTGGAGGGATCTCTCCAAGGAAGACTGTAGTCCATGAGGGCTTCATATTTCTAACTGCATAGAGAGTTAAGGGCTGAAGTTTGTGCCCTAACCAAAGTTACAGGAGAAACAAGAAAATAGTGAAGGAAAACATCGTTTTGTGGAGGAGTGTTGGGTCAAGCGTTGACCATATTGGATCAGTTTACCTTATAGCTTGTGGGAGCCAATTTGAAGATGAGATTGGGTGATCATGTGTCCTCATTGGAGCATATCTTGTAGTGACGTGATTGGGTGCCATTGATCTAATTTGAGGGCAGTGTGTTGGCTACCCAAAGTAGCCCTAGAGCAACAAACAAGAAGGACATTGTTGGTGCGTGATTGGGTGAAGTTTTGCAACCTTATGAGTAGCTTTTTGATGGATGAACGAGGCTATTAGAAGGAAGATTGGAGCTCATGTGTTGGCCAACCTAGAGAGAAGTTTAATGAGCCTGTGTACAATAATAGAAGTGACTTGCAACATTTTTGGGAGGCAACCCTCTTGGAGTCTCGATGTGTAGTGGCCTTGATGGACTAAGGCACTACTAGTGAGTAGTACTAGAGTGAAGGACCGACAAGAAAAGATATGACATCGAAGTTGCAACAAAGTTTGTCATTGTATCTTGTATACCATAGACTATTGTATTATTCAGATTTGATTTAATATAGTGAAGATTGGGATTGTACATTATTGTAAATTTTGTTAAAAACCGTGTATATTTGTGGATATGTGATTTACTTCTTTATATTTCCACTGTGAAAAGTAGTTTATGGTTGATATTCTTGGTTTGGTAGCATCACTAATTTTAAGACTCTAACCTAGACCCAAGGTCATGGAAATTCAACATGGTATTAGAGCGTGTCTAAGATACTTTGGAAGTAAGTAAATAATAGTTTAGTGCATCAAAGTACAACGTGAGAGGGAGTTGGTCACATTGTAAGTGAAGGGGTTACTACAATGTCGAATTTGTAGGTAGGTCTCTGTATGAGGACAGGTTGGAGGGGTTGTCCAAATATAGACCTTGGAAGGAAAGGATCAAGTTGGTCTTGCAGGTCAACATGCTCTAGGATTTTACCGAGAAAGAGATCAAGAAGCCAACTAACCCTAAGGAGCTGGAAATATATGAATCTTTAGATGCGAGGGTGAGATTGATCATCCTAGATGGTGTGAAGGATTCCCTAATACCTCATGTTTCTGTGAAGAAAAATGCACATGAGATGTGGATGTATCTTCAGAATTTGTTCCAGAATAAGAACGAGAACTGGGTACTGGTATTGGAGGATAAGTTGAAGTCCACCAATATGATAAAGGGTGAAAGTGTGACCTCGTGTCTGACAAGATTGTCTCCGGCCAAATATGAGCTTGTTGCCATCAGTGTGACTATCTCAGATGGAGATATGGTAAGGATTTCCTTGAAAGGGGTCATCGAAGATTAGAATCCCTTCATCAAAGGGATCGTTGCGAGGGAGAAGTTTCCATACTAGGATAGGCTATGGGATGGCTTCATCCAGGAAGAGTTGCGAGACAAGGATCTGCATCACGAATGAAGGGTAAGAAAAAGAATGACTTGAGTGAAGTCAAGTGTTTCAATTATGGCGAGATGGGCCATTTTTAGTCAAGATGTCCAATGAAGAAGAAGGGAAATGATGAGAAGAGGAAAGGAAAGCAGGCCGCCGGTCTTGCTACTTCAGCAAAGATAGATGATCTCTCTAGAATATTGGAAGAGGAGGACTTTGGTATGATTTCTCATTTCTTGCATGGTATTGTCACTAAGGATGGATTGTACATGGACACTAGTGCGACAAAGCATATGACAGGGTCACAGGAGGCTTTTGAGACTCTAGCTGAATGGGACTTGAAGTTGCACATGGTGTTGGGTGAAAAGAGTTAGTTGGAGATCTGAGGATCGGGTGTTATCCCATTTAGGATGGAGACAAGATATATGATGTAGGTCTAGGATGTATTGTTTGTACTAGGACTTAGATATAGCTTGATTTCCATCTCGATGATCGAGAGTGTTTCTTGGAAAACTAGTGTCTTTTCGATCGAATAGCCCTCTAGGTTTGGTAGGTACCCTAGAAATAACAGTTTAAAGAAATTCGTGATTTCTTCTATGTATAATAGATAAGAGAAAGACAAAGGAACCAACCTGGATCTTCCGCTTAACTCCTTGCTTGATCTCTCTCCCCCTTGACAGAGCTTGCAACTCCTCTCCATACTTATCCCGCTTGGAGAGTACCTGTAGAAACATAGTAACAAAGAACCGTCAAAGCATATTGATCTATTATATCATAATCACTACGGAATAAAAAATATAATGAACATACAATGGCATTCACAAATAATAACATTCACAATTACACAGTTATATGGAAGAAAACTCGAAGAACTTTATTATATAGAAGGGAGAATTTCAACCCAGTTGTCTGATCCAGCATCATCCTCCTAGCATGAAGCCCTCCTCACCTCATGAAATAGCAAGATCACACCAACAATACAATGCTCTTTCTCAAATACAAACTATCAGCACTTCCTTGCAATTCACAAAATTCCAGCCTCTAGATCTCTCAGATGAGTGATCCATTTATAGATGTGTGCAAGGGTGTGAGTCATCTCTAGGGTTTTGATTAGTGTTACTCCACTTGTTGCATTTGGTTCCATTTCGAGATTTCTTGGATCTCTTACTCATCCTGAGCGAATTCAGAGAGGCAAGTGTCATAGGAGAAGTTTCTAGAAGATTCCATGAGCATCCACTTAGCAAACTGTCTTAGAAATTTGTCCATCCTCGCTTATCGCACCCTACAGAAGGCCTCATCAGTATGCATCGCACCTGGCTAGTGTAGAAGTCAGTATGCATCGCACCTTGACAGTGGAGCAGTCAATATGGTCCAATTTAGGCCAATTCTGGATGGATTTTCAGGTGGAACTTTTGGGGAATGATGTAATCAGTTGACCATGATCTTTTAGGGTATGAAACAACACTTTTAGGGGTTGAAGAGCCCTAGTTTATTGACATATATGTTTAGGGTTGAAGTGCCCAAATATGTCTATAACAATTGCCCCTAAAGCACGAAGTCATAAATCTTGATGTTGGGTGAAATGCTTTATCGTGAGGATCCGAGGTTTTGAACTAGAAGGTGACTTGTATAAGATACAATACAATACATCATCATCATACAATTTTCATGATCTAGCTAAGGCCGAGCATTCCCATGCTCAGCTTTATAAATTCATTTCATGTACATAGAACATATAGTTGTCTGCAAGTGTAGACTGGTGATTCTTCAGGTGTAGAGTCATCATCCTTGGCTCGGATGACCATCTGTGCTGCTTCTTTGTACATTTGATGTCTTTATTTCCCTGAATATATCGCAACCCAGATGGATGAAACTAGAGCCGGGGTCTTCAAACTCGTTCAATCTTCACCCGATGTACAAGTCAATCCATGTGAAAAGATGTTCTGAAGTTGAACATGGAAAGACAATGCCTGATTACTAGCCAATAATGTGAGTTGTTAGCAGACGCAAGAGGAATCACTGATAATGATAATGACCCTCAAGGTACTATAGTAAAATTCACGTGGTGTGAGTATATGATCCGATGTCAAACACCACGCAAAATCTTTCGGTTGAAAGCCATTGATGTCAACTTGTCATCGGAAGTGAGAAACTTGCCATTGAGGCATGCAAGCTTCAAAGTATTGAAAGGATTGTTTCTAAGTCAACTTCTTGGATAATGAGCTAATGTCGACAAGAATTGACTCATTGTAGGAGGGCCTTAATGTATCCCACATCTATGACACGAAACGAAGCAAATGATTTTCTTGAGGTGAAAATGATCTGATGACACAAGGTTTAGGAATGGTGGTCATGAAAAATGAGGGTTGAAGATATTGCAGTGGATGAGGCATTAACCGGGTTGTGGTTTCTCAACTGAATGACTTCTCTTGAACAAATCGGCGACACTGAGATGGATTGGTAGCGTTAACCCCAACAGATGGATGGTGTGGAAGACCAATGGTGAGATGACAAGTGAACAAAATAATCCAACCCGACTCAATCATGGTGATGGAGTGAAAGTGTCATGTTCAAGAGTGACCTGCTACCATAAAATTCTTCAAGTTTTTCCCTTTTTCCCTAGTCATTGCTGACCAGTACCTCTTTATTTTTGTCAAGCTTGAGGAGGATAACATATGCTTGTTCTATAATTTTCCCTTCGGGCAAACTTGTCGCTATGTTTTAATGAGTCTAGAGACAGTGAAACTCGTTCTTGTCTAGGTGGACAAGTTTGTCACTATTTTTTTAACGAGTTTAACAAAAATCTAACTCGGTCCTTTTCATGTTTAGAGAGTTTGAAAAGGGATGAAAAGGGGACTCTGTCTCGTCTTGGGTGGACGCGTTTGTTGCTATTGTTTTAATGAGTTTAACAACAAGGATAACTCGGTCCTTTTCATGTTTAGAGAGTTTGAAAAGGGATGAAAAGGAAACTCCAGCAGTTATTTTTCATAGCATAATCCCTTAAGTTCGAAAAAGGGTAAAAATAATACAAAAGGGATGACTTTTGCGATCACTTTAATGAGCTGAAAAGACAAGTGCTCGAACTTTTTTGTGAGATAATCCCTCAGGTGTTGACAATAATACTGAGAGGGGGGGGTGAATCAGTATTATCTAATTCTTCTACCGAATCTTTCTTATTTATAGTTTGATTTATTTTTGCATACCAATACCATAAATAATGAGCATGAACAAGAAAATCAGACAGTCACATCAAAGAACACCAGATATAAGGTGGAAACCCAATGTGGGTGAAAACCACCTGCTGCAATATGTCTCTATGTTCTTTCAAATTAGAAACTCCTTTTACAATGGTCTTGTACTGGTGCAGTCCTTTACCAGTACGCAGGCTGCAACCTGCAGAGAGCTACACTCTCTCTCGTTTTCCAGTCTCTCCTGGAAGGGAGCTACAACCACCTACTTCTTTTCTTTCAAGGACCACTTTTCATAAATTTTCAAACTGGATCCATATACATCAAATGATCATCAAGTACATATAAATTACAGTCAGCTGCAGTAACCAGATCAAAATAACAGAACTGAACCCATAACACCTTATCAATAGAAAAATTCAGTCAACAGAAGATCTTAAGTCAGATACATAGTTTTCCTTTCACTGGCGTGCGTCGCTACGCACTTTACCCTCTGCTTCTCTGCATATACCCGGAGAGCTCCTTCTGCTGCACTGCGTGACCACGCACTGCTTCTTCTACTGCGCTGCGTACAGTACGCAACCAAATACACTATCGCGCGCATACTTCACTGAAGGCACGCACCCAAAGACACTATCGCGCCGCGTACTGTTTCTGTGCGTACGCACTTGAACCACCGTCGCTCTGCGTACCCACGCACTGCTCCTTCGTCGCCTATGCGTACCCACGCACTACGCCTTTGTCGCCCCTACGTACCCTCGCACTTATCCTTCTTCTGCTCTGCGTACCTACTAGAGGCACCGTTAAACACCTGCGTACATCAGATTAGGGCTGGTTTTATAGATCACCAGTGTGCTACAGTTAGACGAATGCCCAGATCTGATCAAGCGCTCGGGAGATCACCCTTCACAGATTCGCTTTCCACTTCACTTTCATATAGATCAAGCTTTTTGAAACAATAACCCAATATTTCAGTTCTTAAGATATTCAACCCAAAAGCATACTCAAGCCAAATGATCTCCTTTGCTTTATATAGGCAAGCTCTTCCTCAA
>APFE031111875.1:89724-103104 GCA_000404065.3 Pinus taeda | reverse complement strand
TTGCCAATCAAGATGAATGGGTACCTGAATCAATAGTAGAGGAATTGACTCGGGAAGAAATAATGGAGCAGACTGTAAAGGACCTGGAAAAAACTCTTGACCTGGATTCTTGTCAATAGGTCTTGTTTAAGCAACCAGTCCAAGCAGGAGAAGGCACCTCTACTACTCTAGATGCACAGGACACCCAGCAAGCTCCAGCAACAACAACTACAGCAAAGGGAAAGGAGAAGATGGATGAACAGTAAGAGGTAGAGACAGGGCAACCTAGCACATCAAAGGATCAGCAATCAGAGCAGGCCCCTCCTCAGCAAACTGAACAACCTCAAAACCCAGTTTTACAGACTCCTCTCAATGATGAGAGAGGGAAAAAGAGAGACGGAGAGGAGGTCACATCTCCAACAGGGTCATCATAGCAACCAGAGGCCAAGAGGCCAAGGATAGCCCCTGAAGCAGAAGAAGGAGACATAAGTGAAGAACGGGCAGAAAGCCACAACAAAGAAAGGAAAACAAGCCAGCAGACTGCCACTAGCTCATTTCAGCTAGAACAGGCCCAATAACATACCACAGAGGTGTCTTCGTCAAGACAACAGGGCAAGAAACCTGCTGCAGTCAAAGAAGGCTTGATAGAGATCAAGGCACAAAATGAATTGGTGAGAATACAGCTCTATGAGCAATTCCTGAAGACAAATCCAACCAAAAAACAAAGGCTGATGGCTGCCTATGATCTGAAGGAAGAAAAGATGATCTTCACCCATCTGAAGCCTAAAGTCCCACATCCAAAGACCCCAACAGATTACTACAGAACAAACCTGGAGGTCTTTTCCAAAGAAATACAACCCATGGATCAGATTGAGCTACACAAACAGACTGGGGAAATGGTGTATGCAACACTTGCTGACAGGGCAATGCTGGCCCATCAGCTAAAGGAAGCCTTGAAGAACACAAACAGGCAACTTGATTTTGAAAGGCTGTCCTCCTCTGCAAAAGACAATAGAATAAAGACTCTGGAGGACATAATTGTTGATTTGGGACATGACCCAAAGGACCCAAAGGGTGTTAGAGCCCTTATGAAGAAGAAAGAGGATGATATTGCTGTGTTGAGAAGACAGGCAAAATTGCATCCTACCATTCATCCTGAAACAACAGAGCTTGCACAAGAAAAGCAGGTGGATAATTCTATGGAGCTGCTTCTGGTTATGAACCAAAGGATACTACAAATGGAGGCAGAATTAGAGAAAGCTCTGCAGGACAGGCAAGGGGAATCAGCCTCCCAGCCCCCTCAAACATAAAAAAATCTTGAACCTACCCCTCCAACACAAGGAGCAGCAGCCCCTCCTGCTATTCCAGCACCTACTACAACTACATCAGCAACAGGAGCAACAGTAGAAGCAACAGCAGCAGCAGAATCCAGCATGGGCATGGAGGAGTTAATGAAGGCTGTTAAAGAGCTGGAAACTCAAGTCACTGAAATAAATATTGCTAAGGAAAAACTGGCCAAGCTGGAGGCCATTTATGACAAATCAAAAATGACAGTGGCAGAGAAGCAAAGAGAAATAAAGGCCTTGGAGGCCAAAGTGAAAACTCTCGAAAAAGAGTTAATGCTAGGTAAAATCCTAGCAGAAATAAAGAAGATTATTTGGGCCAAAATTAGCCAATCTATACAAGACCAATGGAGGTCCATTCAGGCAATTTTTGAACAGGTTGAGCTAATAGATGTAGCTCATGTGGAAATTCAGAGAGCCAGGACAGCCCTGGGAATAATGCCCGAGCAGGCCACCAGAATGATTCATTTCCTCAATAACCACACTATTGAGGAACTGGCTGCTCTACAAATAAGCAGCAGAACATATACAATCCTCACAGCCAAAAAGCTATTGACCTTGAGGAATTTTACTCAAACATTGGAGAGGAAATGTCAGGAGATGAAGGTAGAGATAGATGAATTTAGAGCAAAAATGGCTATACTACAGGACAAAGGACTGCCAAGCCTAGTGACTGGCACATGACAACTGCTGTCATATAATCAGTATATGACAAGGATAAAAAATTATGTTGAAAACCAGATCACAGCATCCAACAACTCCACAGAAGAAGCGCCTCCCTCTGGGCAATCTCTCTATGACAAGCTCGAAAATATGTTCTTTATTGAACATGAAATAAATCATCTGTTCGAAGTCCCTCCAAACTTTTACAGACATACTGAGGCATATGAAACAGTGGTAAAAATCAGGAGGCATCAGCTACCCCCAGTTGATTGGTGGCAAGCAATGTTGGAGATTTTTCCCAGATAATTCCACTTTGCTTTTGCCTTTTTTGAGAAAAGTCAAAGTTTACAGGTCAGCAGACAGGTCAGCAGGCAGATCAGCATAGAGGTACAACAAGCAGCCGTGCAAATGACTCAACAATGAACCCAAACAACAGGCTCAATTAACGCGGAGTTAAAGGCACAACTACAACCTACTTTCCAGAGCCATAAAGTCAAATTTGATTGACAGAAAAATATCAGCTATCTCAGCATTAAATGCTATATCTATATTGTCATTTACTTTTTGTAAGAGAGTTGGTGGTACAATTTATTGCACAATAACTCTCTACTGAGATATTTTATACCCTATTTTGTATATATATCCCCTCAGATAATGCATTGAGGGTCGGTTGTAGTGTAATTATTTCTGAAGAGCTCTGTTGTATTCTGGAGACTTTTTTGATAATACAAATTGCTGATGGAGATTTCAGGTTCCAACGCTGTCTGAAGATGGATATGTAAAGCTCTGTTTTGTTGCAGAATTCCTGTGTCATTTGCTGAATCAATAAGTTTCTCTTAAACTGTGTATGTGTTTTCTGTGTATTCCATAACTCTTATGTTTCATAATCTTAGTAAGTAGAGAAAAAGAATAGCCTAGGATTTGTTTCAAACACCCTATGCTCAATCTCTACTTCTAAATATGTTTTCTTCTGGATTAGCCATAGATATGAATTCTTAATTGCTCATGTCTGAACTTTTCTCGTCATGATGAATACTGTTTAAGAATTCTTAACTGCTCTTAAGCAATACCTTCATGTTTCTTCATTTAGCATAGTGAAATATTTTTAACTGCCTTTCACTCACTAATTCCATAATTTCATCAACAAATCTGATAAATTGTTTCACATATGCCTAACGTGCTCCGCAACAACACTCTTTCTTCATAAATCCACTTTCAAAGGCACAAATACCTCAACTCCATTGCCCAATGGAACAAACTGTCCTGTAATCTGTATCTCAGTTCTATCTGAATTCACCAACCCACCAAATTCAAACAAACAGTGCACCATAACTAGCCTAAAAACATTCATCAACAAAGCTAAACTATAAAGAGAGAGCCCTCTCTGTTTGTAGGTAGGCTAGGACATGTAGCTAAAAGATTGGTCAGTGGTTACCACGGCCGTATTCCCTTTAGGAAGCAGGGAACAACCTGAGTGATAACACCACCCATGTCACCAAAATCCACTAAAATCTCAATATGAATTCATGTTTTATAAGAAAAAATTACCATTTCCATTGAGCAAATCCAACCATCTTGAAGCACTTGCTTGAGCTCTAGGTAATGTTCAACCCCTCCATGCCTTATTCTCCTATTATCTACCTTTACCAAGCTTCATTCCACCTTCCAAACCACTTCCTAAGCTTTCAGCCTGTTCCTGTAGTAAAACAGAGGATGCTCTAGGAGAACTAGGACATCTTGTAGTTTTCCTATAGGAAATCATGTAGCAGCATGTTTTGAGCCCGAATTGAGAAAAACAATCATTGAAGCTAGGATTAGGCATCTACTTGACCTCCATGCCATCAAGACCATTCTAACTCTCTTCCTCCATACTTGTCTCCCCTGCCAAAGAACAAGGAACTATTAGCATTTTCATTCATAAAATGAAAATATAAATAAAAAGAGTTCTTCTTCTTTCTTAATTAGCACATGCATGCAACAGTTAATACTCCCTAGATCAGATTCCATGCTAAGTCAGTTTGAATCATAACATGTGATAAATAGGGTTAAACTAGGGTTATTTTGCAAGAAAAACGTGTCAATGAGTAGATAGAGAATTTCATGTTACTTTACAAGCATCTTCCAATTCAGTGTTTCATTCTTTAAAATAGGCAACATTTCTTTTCCTTCATTTAGAATAATTTTCCCTTCTCCAGTTGGTAGTAAAACTTCTTCTAGTCAATAGAAGGTTGGTTTGAGAAACCCTAGTGGTCTATCACCCCAGTTGAATAGTAACAAGAGTAGACCATTACATCTATTTGTGTATACAACACTGTCACTTCCAAGTTTGTATGAACCTCGGGTTGATGAAGTAAAGTTGGTAGCCCCAGGAGTTGTAGCATTCTTGCTGCAATACTGGCGCTCATCACTTTTATCACCCCCTACTGAAAGTGTTTCTCATCCTCTGAGCAACTCAATCTATGTCCATGTCTTTCATTGGTTTGGTGGCCTCCCTGACATTCCAGGATTTTGCTGTAGTCTCCTCCTCTTGTGGATAAAACCCTACATGCTTCTCTATCTCCTCCCATTGCTTTATTCATTCTTCCTCATTTCTCCCTTTTAACATACCCAAAAGGAATGGTGGATTGAGTTTCAAGCCAATCCACTTGACTTTGGGTCTCTGGAATGCTTGCTTATATGTTGGGGTCCTTTCTAGTGCATCCCTCATTTTATGAGGAGAATGATATTCCTTGATCTTTAGGCTGTAGGGCAAGGCGTTCCACCTCCTTTGACAGACTTGCTCACTTTAATCGCCTAGAAATCTCAACATGTCCTCAAAATGAGTGACTTCTTGCTCTTGTGTAGCTAGGTATCTTGGTGCAAGATGGGGATCATTGGAAATGAGGTTATGGGTGCCGATGACAACCATGGAGTTGGATTGTTTTGCTCTGATGAAAAGGGGTTTTGTTTCTTCTCTTGCCAATACCCTCTTTACTTATTTTGCTCTGGCCTCCTCATGATTCATCCATGATGCCAAGGCCATGAGTTTTAAGTCCCCTAGCTTTGGATTTGGGTCCCACACATTCAAATTTGTTAGGGCCAAGTTATGTACGTAGAATTCAGATATCTTGGCCCTGTTCTGCAGGGTGCTTTACTCATATAGGTCAATGAATTGCCTGTAGTCTTGGAAAGACATAGTTCCTCCTTGTGCAAGGGTTTTGATCTGAAAGTGCAACCATTTTTCTTTGAGGTATAAGGCATATGATTTTGCTGGCATCATGCATTGGAGTGCCTCCATGGATAGAATTTCCAAAGTTTCCAATTGGCCCTCCTTCTCTTGTAGTTGCCTTCTTAGCCATGTGTTCTCAGCCTCTAGTTGAGATTGCATCATTCCTTCCCTATCTCTTATGCTACTCAACTCTCTGCCCATTTCTAGCAAATTCTCTTCCATATGGCCTACATCCTCCACACCTTTTTCTTTAGCAATTTGCATCCAATGATGTGACCTTCCTCTCTCCTTTTCAAGTTCAAATAATAGAGGGATGGAAAATTTTTGTGGTATCACTCTGCCCCCCTCAATGAATTTGTAATAGGAGCTGAGGTTTGGCTGAGGGCTAGGTTCCTTCAGCTCATGGGACTCTTCCTTTACTATTTCTTGTGTATTTTCTGCCTCTTTTCCTTACTTTTTCCTTTGCAATCCTTCCTGATATTTTTCCTGTGTTTCCTGTAGTTTTAACAGGGTTTCCTATAGGACCGTCTTTACTTCCAGTAGTCCTGTCTGTGTTTCCTGTAGGATACCTTTCCCTTTTTGAAAAGGGTCAAAGGTTATTTAACTTGTTTTGTTGAGGTTGATCTATTGACAAACCTCCTAACATAGGTGATTGGTGACCTTGGGGAAGCTTGCTTTGATGTTCCTTCTTCACCTCTCTTTCCTAGAGGGACTAACTTCTTTTGTTCTTTTAATGAGTCCTCTATGATAATGGGAATTTTGGTAGGGGTTTGAGGTCTCCCTTGTTTTATCCTAGTGCTCTTCCTTGTTCTGAAGTAAAGGGGAGTCTGCCTCTACCTCTTTCCCTTTCATTTGATAGGTGTACTTAGGGTAGTTAAAGTAGTTGATGCCTCCTTCTTTATGGGCTCCAAAGACACCCTTGGATATCCCTCTTCTTCCTTGCTCTGTATTTTAGGACTTTGTTCATCATTTTGTGCTTCATCCTTTGTCTCATATATTTTTGCCTCCTCTTCTTCAGGTTCTTGCTCTTCTTCTTCAGGCTCTTCTCCCTCTTCTTCCTCACTAGAAGTAGGGTTTCTTTCATACTCAATGGCTTGAATTTCATCTTCTTCATTCATGTATGCAAATGTTGACCTCATAATAGGGATTCTCAAATTGTTTAGAGCATCTTCTAGGATGAGTTTGATCAACCCATGATGTTCCAGTTGTTGATGTTTTCCTTCTTGTACCTTGATGCTCATGTTTATCATTTATTGTAACAAAAAGTAAGGCACACTAAGTCTTCTATGAGGAGGTATCTCTTCTCCAAATCCTAGCTCGTGGAGGAGTCTAAATTGGTACCCATAGAATATACTGAGTCTACCCTCACATGAAATATACTTGATGATGTGATAACTTACTTCATTCCAAGGATATGAAATGCTTTCCATTCTAACCCCATTTTTATCTTCAATTGGTTCTTTTCCTTCCAAGAAAAAACCCTTCTTGGCAAGAGTGCTTCTAGTTTTGTCCTCCTTTCTCCACTGCAACCCTAGAGGAAGTGTAGTGATCCTTCTAATGCTCTTAGGGGTAATCGTTACTGACAAACCCCTCACTACAGCAGTGGCACTGGCTCTAGCTAGAGGTATGAGTGAAATTACAAATTCCCTAGCTACATCATCATCATATCCCCTAAGTAGCTCGAAGAATCCCAACCATTGATGCCTTGTAAATATTTCTACCACACGAGGATGCTAGTGTATTCTTGTTGTTCTTGTGGGCTGCCTTTTGTTGAAAGCCCTTGTCATATATTCTCTCTGTCAACTTGTTTGTATGAGGTTTTGGTAGCTATAGCTTAAGAACTTCTCTAGGTGATGAGGGTTTAGAGTTTACCCTACACAATCTTCCACAAAATTCTGTCTATCTCTATGCACACTGTAAATAATTAAAAGAAATGAAAATTTCTTTCCTTTTTCTCTTTACAAATGAAATCATAGAGGATATGGCACCCACCTTCCTACAATTCTCTAGTGATGATAATTCTTGAATTGTTGGCCCTAGGCACCCTCCTACAACATTTGTGACAATTATCCCTATTTCTTGTAGGTGCTCACTGTTTCATGTAGGTGCTTACTGCATGTAGGCCAAAACTAACTTTTCCTTTCGATGGCTCCTTGAGGTTATCTCGCTCTCAGTCTCTCGAAACAAACAATAATTTGCATGAAATTCAATGCATATTTCTATTTATGGATGGTTTCATTGAGTGACGTGCTGGATGGCCGAATACGTATTTCTCCTTTTGGACAGTTGGTCCCACTACTAGTTAATCATGCCGCCCTTCCTCGTAATCATCACCCACTTCTGTTCAATGTAACTTGACCACCTTTCTATTTTATTCTCCTTTGATGTGACCTTGCCAGGTGTCTAGTTGACTAACACTTTATTTTTCGTTGTCGGACTGAGGATGGCCAAGTTAAAGGGCCACCTTCACTTATAAAATCAACTTCCTACATATTCCTATAGTTCAAGCATATTCATACGTACTTATGAGGGAGTATGGATGAGGTGAAATACCTATTGGTCCTTTTCCTTGCTGATGCATACTGGGGAGTGGTGTTGTTGTGCTGCTCATGACTCTGATATGTCTTCTTGATTGCCTTTATCTTTTTTTTTGTTGATCTTATTTTGTTGATGGGTTGTCTTCTTGTTGATGTGTAGGTGATGGCTTCCTCTATTGTTGTTGAGCTCCGGAGGAGTTTTATTGTGCTTGCAGTTATGCTCTCCTCTTTCAATCATGGTGTTGAAGGTTAGGCATGGAGTTGTTGCTTCTTCAGAATAGACTGCTACAATATTTCCTATAGGAAAACTACACGATGTCCTATAGCTACCATTGTTTTGAATTTTTGTGTCCTTTCTCTACTTGGAGGGTGAATAGGCATTGGAATGAGTGGAAGGTGTGGCTATGGAGTGGGAGGTGAGGTAGGTTGTTGGTGGCATGCCCCTTTGATGTTCTTTTCTCTTTTTTCATCTTCAACTATTATTATTTTTTTTAAACTTGATTTATTTATTTATTATGGATATAGAGGGTGACATGGTCATGAAGGGTTTTGGCTGAGATGTGGTGAAGTCAATGACCTTTTTTTCTATACCAAAACAGGCATGTATCATAATTTTTCCATCGGACTGCCCTTCCTGTAACTTTTCAGGACTTCCTATAGTACTACAAGAAACTCCTCTAGTAATTAAAGGAAATCCTATAGAAAACACAAACTCGCATGAAATTGGAATTTTTCTGTTGCTGAAGATGAGTATGGATGAAGGAACATGGGGATTATGGAGGAAGAAAAACATGGGGATTTGTAGGGATTTCTTCCCTCTGTTCTCTATGCTCATTATCTTCTTGCAAACCTTCTAAAACCAGAATTGTTATGAGTGGGCACGTTTAAGGTCCCTGCCATTATTTTTGTGTTTTTTCTCTTTTTTTTTTTTGAAAGACAACTAGTTTGCCTCAAAGGAGGTTTTCATCCTGGTTTCCTGCCCTAGGTGCCTCAAAAGAGGTTTTCTCCCAGAGGTCTTTTATTTTTCCTTTTTTTTTAAACACTCTTGGGATGCCTCAAAGGAGGTTTTCAACCTAAGAGTGGGACTAAGGTGCCTCATGGAGGTTTTCACCTGGGTCTCTTTATTTAAGTCTTTTTCTTTTTTCAAAACTTCAACAGACCTCAAGAACCCGGTGCATTACTGATACTACTGATGAACTCCTCCTTTGACAAAGGCATTTTGTAAACTTTTACCCTGTATCCATTGACAAGCAAAGGGATACCTTCTTCATTGATGGTTCTTATCTGAATAATGCCATTATCATGGCACTTTTCTATCACATATGGTCCCAACCATCTGGTCATCAAATTGCCTTTGAAATCTATGTACTGATAGTCACACAACAGGGGCCAATCGCTTTCTTGAAACAATTTGTCTTTGATATTCTTGTCATGCCATATTTTTCTTTGTACTTGAGTCACTTCTGTGTGCATGAGGGCTTGCTCCTGAATTCATCTAACCCATTTAGCTGGAGAAATCTCTCTTTCTGTGCCCTTGTGACATCTAGATCCAATTGTGCTGCCATCCTTAAGGTGTTGTATTCAAATTTAATGGACAATAAAGCCTTCTTCCCATAGACCAAATCATAAGGGGTGAATCCAGTGGTGGTATTCCAAGTAGTATTGTAGGCCCAAGTAGCCTCCACCAGTCTATTTGCCCAATCCTTCCTATTGCTGCTAACCACTTTAGTCGTAATGCTTTTCAATGCTCGATTGGTGACTTCTACTTGTCCGTTAGCTTGAGGGTGGTAAGGAGTGGACTTTCTGTGCTTGAGCTTATGCTGGCTTAACAAATTCTCAATCATGTGTGAGGTGAATTGACTGCCTTGATTAGTGACCAACTCTCTAGGGTATTCAAACTTGTAAAACACATTCTCCCTAAAGAATTTAACCACTTTTTCCTCTATGGCTACCTCGATAGCTTTGGCTTCAACCCACTTTGTTAAGTAGTTAGTGCACACAATGATGTACTTTCTCTATCTGGATGGAGGATCAATGGGCCCAATGAAATCCATGCCCCACTTATCAAATGGCTCAAATCTCACTTGAGGTTGCAAAGGAATTTCATCCCTGGGGGTAGGTTTCGCCATCCTTTGGCACCAATCACAATGGCTAGTATACCTTCTTGCATCTTGGTGGAGAGTGGGCCAGTAATAGCAACCTTGTAGTACCTTGAGTGCTATCCTTTTGGCTGAAAAGTGACCTCCACAAGGCCCATCATGATAGGCTATAAGAATGTCAAAAACTTCCTTCTCCCTGTCACATCTTCTTAGAATTTGATATGGGCCCAACTTGAAGACATTGCCCCCAATCCAAGTGAATGGGGCACTTTTCCTTATGATTCTTCTCTTCTCCTTGGAGGACAAATTTGGAGGGAACTTGGTGAGCTCCAGTATTGTAGCAATAATGCTACAACTCCTGGGGCTTCCTGTCTCTCATTTTATCAACCCGGTAGTTCGTACAAACTTGGAAGCGATGGTGCTGTATGCACAAGTACTAGTCTTGTCGCAACTGTCACTTGGTCAGCTGGCACAAGTCCGCTAGGGCTCAAGCCAACTTCTATGGGCTCACAGAAGAAGCTTTATCAATGATGGACAAAGGCTAGCTCAAAGAAGACTAATCTACTTGACAAAAATGAACTGAAAGCAAATCAAAGCATGTAAACCTAGGAAACCCTAATTTAACTAGTCTAGCCTCTATAATGCAAATGACGTGAAGGAAACTTCTACCAATGTTGCTGTTACCTCTGATAAGTGAAAATGCATGGATCTAAACTGCTTGCATCATAAAAGACATGTTTTTGTATTTTTCCTTTAAGTGGATGGTGTTATCCTTGAAAATTCTATTGCCAAAAATTGTTTAGCCTAGCTTAAAGACAGGGTGTTTTTGCAGCACATGAATCCTCTTTTAACAGTTTCGCAGCGCAACATGCTTCAAGTGATTTCGTAGCGCCCTACGAAATTGGGATGTGCTCGAGTTTTCAGCAGAAGGTTCATATACTAAATTTTGATGATAAGGTTCCTGCCCGAATGGTGCTTACTACTATTGACACTGCAGTGTTTAGAGCCACACCAGAGCCTTTTTGGTCCATCACAAACAGTTGTTCAGTTGCAGCTCATTAAGATTAATCTTCAAGAGGAATCATGTTTAATAATTACTTCTTTTGTGGCTGAAGGCATTATGGTAAATCCTAGTGATGTTTTACCTAATAATTCGGTGAACGCTCTTTACTACGGTCTCAAGGAGATTGACCTTACAATACCGGTTGATGTAGCAAAGCTAGATCAAGACATTTGCAAAATTGTTGATAACTGCTTCACAGGAGCAAGACTTCATGTTGAATTGTGGTATTGTGTTGAATTGCATAAACCTGGCATAGAAGGAGCAATGATGATGAGGATGGTAATCCATTGATTACAGGACCACCTCCAGGTGGTGTGGTTCAAAATGGGAGATCTCCATACTAGTACACTGGCTACAACTGATGTAGGTGATGTTTGTTACAGGCATACTTCTCTGTTTTAAGCAGTTAGCTTCCAGGAGGTATTTAGCGCGGCTGAAATACTATTTTTGAAAACTGAAAGAGGTTTTTATTCCTAACATACTGAAATAGAAAAACCTCTATCATTTTCTTCAAATTGATTATGAGCTGGGAGAATCGAGTGACTAAAGTTGCGCTACGAAACTGCTGTAGGTGCAGTTTTTAATTTCCTGTTTTACACCTATTTTTCAAAGACAGATTCTGGGCAGATGGAGAAGTTTTTTAAACAACCAAAAGAGGTTTTTGTTAAGCACGGATTTTTTTACAAAAACATCCTTCAGTTTTTCCAAATACGTTTTCTGTGAGAAGCTATGAGCTCTGTCCCGAGACTCATTTTTCAGGCAGAACAACAGTTTCGTAGCAGCTGGAGCTAAATAATTCAATCTCAAACTAGAATTGAAAACAAAAGATTCGGTGTCTGATGCATATTTGTGGACAGTACCAGCCCTTAAGCAAGCAAAGATCATGAGAAAGCTGAACACAAGCCTAAGAGCAGAAAACAAGGCTTTGAAGAAAGAGGTTAGCAGTTTGAAGAAGAAGCTAGGTAAACTAGCTCATTGATCCAAGGAGAAAGTTGCTTTTCAAGTTTTGATAAATTTTGATTTCCATCATTTTGTAACCTTTTAGATATCTAACACCTGTACAAAGTAGCTGAAGAATTCATGAGTTTAAGTTGACAATGCTTTAGGATACATATGTTCTGTTTTGATAAAAAACAGTAGTTTCGTAGCGCGCTACGAAATTGCTGTAGATGACTGTTTTATAAGAAAACAATGAAGTTGATGCTGAGGTCAGCAAATTTTGAAAGGGAATGCCTCGAGGGCAGGAAAGAAACCATACAAGGCTGTCAAAGAATTCGAAGAATGACAGCTGTAAGTATTGGAGCAAAAAGGTGAAACATTTTGGTTTTTTGCTAAAGTCTTCCTAAAGCTACTTTATGACCGAAATATTAGGGTTCTGGTAGGGTTACCGAAATTTTGGGTTGAACACATGTCCAGTCCACAAAGCACCCAGATCATTAGGCATATAGTGTTATGCGTGGTCATCAAAGTTATTAAACAACTTGAAGCATGTTCATCTGGAAATAAAGATTGATGGAAGGCAGGGACCGTGAAAACAGGGCACACATCTTCATCAAATAATGAGTCATCTGCACAGTTAGAATCCAAGGCAGCTCGTTCAGTGAATGCCACTCAAATGAATTTCAGCCACTACAGAAATAGTACAAGTGTCAAAGCTCAAGAAGGAATCATGCACACGAGGAGATAGAATTAGAGTTTGAATAGGAATAGGACTCTATGTATTTAAAGCACAATACCCTTGTATTTAATAAGTTAGTTTAGATATAAGGTAAGGAAATTAATGATAGATTTTCGAGCTCCCCTCATGCTGGAGGAGGAGACTCAAGGTAGTTTAGTTTTTTTTTCCTATATATAGGAAAAACTCTGATGTAAAAGAGGTTGGAGATTTGTATAAAAAACAGAGTTTTCATATTGGCTTATGTAAAAGACTTTGACAGTAATAGAAAGGATACTGTTTCTTCCCAAGATTCATCTTGTGTTTCAAATGCTCAGAGTATATGTGGTTTGGTCTTTATTCTTCTTGTTTTACAGTTCACTAAACATGCAATCACTCTGAATTCACCTAGTGCTCAGACTTTCTGTGTATGTTTATTGAGTTGAAGTTCTTCTTGGTAAATGTTTTGAGCATTGAGACATTATATGCCTTGGTTTCCATGATTGAGTAGCTACTTGTTTACTGCAGAAGTGTATGACTCCATGAGCCCAATGGGTGAAGCCTAATTTTGTTGTTCCAACCAGCTTAAATTTCATATACTGTTTAAAAGAGTTAGCCATCTTTTCTTGCCCTTAATGCATATCAAAAACATGTGAGAGAGCCCTCTCTGACTAAGGAGGTTAAACCTTAGTCTAAAGCCTGGTCTGAAACAGTTTCATGAGATCTTATTAAGTAGCAGCCCTTAGTACTGATTTTATGATAACATTTTGGTGCGTCTGCCGGGAGTCTGATGATTATTCATTCCCAAAATCAAAGAGCTGAACTTCTGAAGGT